>CM034355.1:64337049-64605970 GCA_019925275.1 Mytilus edulis
ACTGTTGAGTCTGTCCGGGCGGTCTGGTTCCTGTCTTGGGTCAGCATCTGCAAGTAAAAAAAAAAGTGCACATTAGTTCCACATTAATACGACAATTTTGGAAAAAGGGTCCATTATTATAAAGCGCATATTTAATTTTTGAACTGATGAAACACGTGAAAGTCCCACTTTTTTTACAAAAAACTCAAAAACTCTAAAGTAAAATTTTGAATCACCAAAAAGTATACAGATCTTATGATTAATATAACTAAGAAGTGTGTTAAGTTTTAAGCAATAATCATAAATCATTTATGAGATACAAAGTGACATTTGAACCCCCCCCCCCCCCCCCTTTTATACAAAAAACTCAATTACTCTAAAATAAAATTTTAAATCATCACCAAAAAGTATACAGATCTTTGGATTAGAATAAATAAGAAGTGTGTGAAACAATAATCAGAAATCATTTTTGAGATACAGCGCAACATGTGAAAAAAACACACCCTATTTTAGTTCTAGAGTTCCGTTACTCAAAAAGTTTGAATCCTATTTTCACCAAAAAGTATACAGATTGTTTGACCATCATAAGAAACAACTGTCTTCAGTTTCATGAAATTTGGACAAGCGGTTCTCAAGTTACAGTGCGACATGTGGATGCCGGACAGACAAAAAAGTCATACGTAACGGACAGACGGACAGAGGGAAGCCAGGCATTTGTATTCCGTTATATGTCACGTCAAAATTTTGACGTGCCTATAAAAAGTGGGGTATTCCTAGTTTAAGAGTGTACCAGTGTTTAGAAAAGGTATACAGGGACTTCCTTTTCCTATCAAATTTATGGTATGAAATTTACCTATGATCATTTAAATACTTGAAGCATTTCAGGAACAACAACGCATGATTAACTGAAGCATTGTTTTTTTCTAGAACTAAAAAAATGCAAATATTTTATTTAGAAATCAATTGATCAAGCTACATGCTCCAGGTGTAACTGACCAGAACTGAATTATGCTCACTTCTATTGAAAAAAAATCTATTGGTCGAATTTAAATGTCTAAGTGATTAACTATATTTTTGTCATCTCATAATTGATGAAAGATCAACCTTCTTTCCTATTGCTTCTTCTGCTTCTGTCAGGTAATAGCCATAATCAACGAACTGATTATACTGCCATGGTTTGGTGTGCATATTAGATCACCCCTCTCCCCAAAAATTTTTAAATTTGATTCAGCTTTGTCATATCATACATATACATGCCTCATACATTTCAGATCTTTTCATTCATTTCATTCATTTATCAATATATAAAATTGTGCAACATCTTAAACTGTCTTTTAATAATGTTAATAATTTTAAAAAAAAAATGAGGACAACAGAGTGGATTGGGCGTACTGTGTTTTAATATTAATCGGTTAACTTTCATCCTAGCAATTACCGGTCTACTCTACTCATTTGAATTTGTCAACTTTTATTGGCATGAGAAATTTGGACTTAAAATGCATATGGTGGATCGAAGGTAACAATAAAAGACATTAATCTAGCCCTAAACAGAAGGGATATGAAAAGTCTGCTTAGCAAAATACAGGTTAAAGTCGCTAAATATACTTAAACTTCGTTCTTCTTCTTTTTGTGGTATCCACATATCCATCAGATTGTTTGGTGTTTACTTACTACTGCGCATGCGTACTAGGATAAAAAAAATAATTAAAAAAATATTTATAAAAGAATAGTACCAGCAAAAATAAATAAATCCTAACATGACATGTGGTTAAAACTATTTACATACCTACTAAGGTTTACTGTCCTATATTGTAGATAATTGTAGGTGTCAACTTTTCTCTAAAATATTTAGTGTAGCGGAAATTAACGTGGGAGGGGGAGGAGGAGGTCACATTTGGAAGCAGTTAATTCCATTGAGTAATTGTTAAAGGAAAAAAGGAATAATTCTAACAGTAATTTTTACGGCACTGCGACAATATGGTCACGTGAACAATTCAAACGAGAAAACTAAAGGCCTTTATTATGTCTGAGACTACTATAACACACTAGTAAATTAATCTCAGTTTATTAAGTACATTATGAATTTAGTTGTTTTGGTTTTTTTTTAAGTCTGCGTTGTTGTAAGAAAGGAAGGCCATTTAAGAGTATTTAGCATGCCTGTCGCACTCCAGGTCATCTCAAGTTTATTGTATTGTTCACCAGTATGAGGGTCCAAACCCAGCAAGCCGCATATTCTAGTGGTCGAACATGTACAAGTGTCGTAAGTAGGTATTCCTGAGACTTAATGACGTCCTTTATGTTTGGGATAGATGTTTTGATATTTCTTTTAACAAAGTCTATGCTTTGTTTGCATTTGCAATAATATTTTTGTGTGTTGATCAAGTCCATTTTAAATCAGGTTGAAGAGTAATATCAAGATATTATGATGAAGAGATGATTTTATACAGTATGACTGCGACGAATGTAATTATGTTTGACGGTAGCTTTCTTGTTTGAGGCAGTGAGAACTGTATATTGTCAGGATGAAAAGCCATCAGCCAGTCATCTGCTATCAATGGTTGTATCATATACAGTATAGTCTTCCTGTGTTTTAGAGCTTTTTCCTAAAGCATGTAGTTTAAATGTTTTGTTGGCTTGTTTGCGTTGTTTTAATAAACTTTTTCTCAAGCATCAAATAACATGAAACAAGCTGCAGCCCCACCTATATATTGTAATGTGCAATGTAAATCTTAATTATAATGCTTGAGCAAACAGTTATACAAACAAATCAAGCAAGTTCATATCAAAACCTTTAAACTACATGTTTTTAGGAAAATAGCTGTACGACATTTAAGATCACTATAAACCTATATACATACCTTCCAAATACCGTTTCGACCCCTAACATCACTGAAGAGACATTTATTGTCGAAATCCGGATCTGGTGTATTAAAAAAATATTGACACCGTATGTTTGTGGCATAACATCGTGGCCACAAGTTAAATTTTTTTCTGTTTAGTAGTAAATTTATATTAAGATCCATTTTGTTACATCTTGTGATTAATTTTATTTGAAAATCTGGTTGTAATATGTACAACAATCAAATATCAACCCACACCAAACTGAATGTAATTGAAAGACATCTAGAGGTCAATATACAGTCTCTAACAGAAGACAAAAAAAAATGTATTCTTACATGTACATGCATTTGAAATATTTAAGTTATATTTTTTTGTTTTAGGTTCCACCTAGTTACCATTTTAGAAAACAGGGATTTTAATGCTAGTCTATTAGAGGGATATTTGATTTTCATTGGTTGTACATGTAGATATGGAATCTAATTTTAGAATGAAATTCAAAACAGTGTGGCTGTGGCCATTGATTGACACATTAAATTCACCCATTGACTGGGACAATTTACGTGAACGTTTGTCTGTAACGACCACTGTTCACGACGTACATACGATAGACATTTAAACTGTGGGGTCACCAAAGGTTTCTTAACGCCTTTAATTATAAAATAATTCGAAAATTAATCAGGAATAACCTTTATGTTTTGATTTATATAATTGATATGAATCAAAACATCGTGTTATTTCTGATTAATTTTTCGAATTACTTTATTAAGGTGTTGAGAACCTTTGGTGACCCCATAGTTTAAGTGTCTTTAAAAAGTACACAGTGAGCAGTGGTCGTTAAATACAAACGTTCACCTAAATTGTCCCAGTCAATGGATGAATTTAATGTGTCAATCAATGGCCACAGCCACACTGTTTTGAATTTCATTCTATCATGAAGTCAGATTTGAAAATGACTTGAGGAATGAAGTTGTCAGTAAAGACCGAATGTCAGTGTTTGTCTTATATATGTACTTTAAAATTTTAGTCTTACATGTATATAATTATGTATATAAAAAAGAAGATGTGGTATGATTGCCAATGAGACAACTATCCACAAAAGACCAAAATGACACAGACATTAACAACTATAGGTCACCGTACGGCCTTCAACAATGAGAAAAGCCCATACCGCATAGTCAGCTATAAAAGGCCCCGATAAGACGATGTAAAACAATTCAAACGAGAAAACTAACGGCCTTATTTATGTAAAAAAAAATGAACGAAAAACAAATATGTAACACATAAACAAACGACAACCACTGAATTACAGGCTTCTGACTTAGGACAGGCACATACATAAATAATGTTGCGGGGTTAAACATGTTAGCGTTATCCCAACCCTCCCCCTAACCTGAGACAGTGGTTTAACAGTACAGCATAAGAACGAACTATAAAAATCAGTTGAAAAAGGCTTAACTCATCAGATGGGCAAAAATACAAGTGGACGTGGTCCGGTACTTATACATCCCGACACAAAAAAACACAATGAACAGATCTGAGAGTACTTATATCACTGATTCAGTGGCAATGGTAAATAGACAGACAAGTCTTAGATAAAATTTTATAGTTCTGAATGTTTGTTCATCAGTTGACTAAAATTAGGTGGAAGTGTGTTCTTATTTCCAACACTGAGAGGGGCACTCCACCTATATCAATTTGTGCATGAAGCAAATTAATAGTTGCTAGATACTGAATGATTATACCACAAGAAAGTTTTAACCTGTGCATATATACTTAAAATACGATAAAAAAAAATCATGTCTTTTTCAGGACTTCTGATCCAACCATGTAGTATGGCATGTTATTGAGATATGGTTTTGGTCGATGGATGTTCGTGAGGGACCTGTAGTACAAAGTATATCACTGGATTTAGCTCTTTGTCTAAGTGTATTATTAAAGTACTTTGCTTTGAGCTCAGTTCATTGTTATGCAGTTTATTCTTTGTGAAACAAAGATTTGATTGACAACTCTCATGTACAAGGATTTGTCAAAGAAGTATCACCTATGTACAATGTAAGTAATAGGGAGATAAAAGCATTCTATTTCGATTGTTCGTTGACCAAATTTAAAAAAAATTAACTAATGATACTGATGATCCACCACAAAATAATATAAATAGAACCATACAAATAGTAAGTAAAAACATATAAAAAAGATGTGGTATGATTGCCAATGAGACAATTCTCCACAAGAGACCAAAATGACACAGAAATTAACAACTACAGGTCACCATATGGCCATTAGCAGTGAACAAAGACAATACCCCATTATCAGCTATAAAAGGCCCCGAAATGACAATGTTAAACAATTTAAACGAGAAAACTAACGGCCTTATTTATGTACAAAAAAAATTAAAAAAAAGCGAATATGTAACACAAATAAACGACAACCACTGAATTACAGGCTCCTTATATCATGTTATCAAATCTATTTATCATCTCCCATTTAGAAAAAGAAACACATGAAAAATGAACCTATTATGTGTTGCTCTCCTAGCTACAAAATGAATCCAAAATCAAAGATGTGGAACATATTCTATCATAATCATTTGGTAACTAATGTAATAACCGTCTCTTCCATGCCCGTCTTGAACATAAAAACTAAATATTAAGTAGTAGAGAATTGATAAGAAGTAGTGGATTCGTAAACGATAATCAACGAGCGACTTTAGTCGCGAGTTGATTATCGTTTTCGAATCCACTACTTCTTATCAATTCTCTAGCTTAACCCATTTCTAGTAGAACGACTATCTGTTTCATGATCTGAGAATGAATCAACGGAATTTCATGAACATAACTTCGTATTTTGTCTTTTTTATTCTCTGATAGCTGGAAATGATTAGATCCACACGGTGCACATTTTTATATAACTTAATATAAGTTAAATTTAACTTAAATGCGTTGTTATCTTCCCTTTTTATTACCAGATTTTATATTTGTAAATAATTATTTCATTCTATGTTTAAGCATTACAAATTATCTATATTGATTAGATTTTAGTATTTATAATTCATTCAAAAAGACATATAATTAATAGACGTAATTTTTTTAATCGTTTTTTGAAAGTTGAAAAAATTTGACTACCAACATTTAATATTTATATATATAGTGTTTAGCAACCGAATGAGCAGTTAATGTCGTCAATATCTCCCAATTGATTAGGTGTACAACACACATTAAAAATGACTTAAACATTTTAAATCTTTTTGAAGTGAAAATGTCACAGTAACATCACTTCTCTAGAAACCAGTTGATGATAAGATAGATACAAGTGATTAGTCTTATTTAAAAAATTATATATAAATTTTGTGTAAAATGGTTCCCTTTCATTGTCTTTTGATTATTGTAACATTATTTCATTTGGCATCCATCGACAATCAGTTAATGAACTGGTATTATTGGTGGTACTCATTCTGAAACCCAAGCAGACTTGCTCTTATTACAAATGTACAATATATAAAGTATTCAATTTTGCAGAGTATCATGTAAGCTGTTCATAGCCGTGATCGCCTAGTCGTTGGCATGGTAAAAAAAAAATTGTGATACCAACAGTGCCAAGTTCAAGCCTAGTATCCTGAATGATTTTTTTTGCAATATTTTTCTCTACTAAAAAGTAAAAACACAAAAATACTGAACTCAGAGAAATCAATTCGGAAAGTCCATAATATTGTTTTTAATCTTAGGGGTATCTTTATTTCATTTTTACTATAAAGTTGACGACTTTGTATCTAGTTTTGCCGCCAAAGAAGTAGTTTTATAGTCAAAGCTTATCACTCTTTATTAAAATTAGAGTCAGTAAGATGTTGATTCATATAATCAAACAAAGAAAAACTAAGTGATCATGGTAGGATATCATTTTAATACTAAAACCAAAATTAAGCATTTGCCATGATGAAAGGGAAAGGCCTTGTACATGAAAAGTGATAAGTGTTATGTGTACATGGATGTTTATTTTTATTAAGGAATTGTACTAATAAGTAATATTTACAATTCATTGATTTAAAAATCACCTGTGTAGATATTTTATTAGATGACAAAAAGACTGAAATACAGTATATTGACATGCATTGACAGATATACGATATAAGAGTGATATTTAATTAGTAATTTATATCGGCACTCGTGGTCTAGTGGTATCATGCATAGACTACAGACTTTACTGACGGAAATACGCGCGAGTTCGAATCTTTCATTGGTCACGCCTTTTTGAGAATATCACATGCCGTAAGTTAAAAGTTTAAAGTTATCTTAAGTTAACATGGTGGCCAGTGGATTCTTGAAAAATAATCCACTGTTAGAACAATAGACTGACGTCAGAGAAATGGGTTAAATAAACAATATTCCTAATGCTCAGGTTGGTTGTCATCGTGCAACGCAGTTAATAACACGATATATATATAGGAAAACATAGAACTCCCTTTTGTCATAAGACACTGTCAAACATCCAAACATACTATCCACACTCATCTGTGTCCACACTTGTTTAGAATATTAAAATTCTATTTAGGTATTTGCCAAACCTCAGGTAAACAGAGTGAGCGTCTTCTGCTATACATGCCTCATCCGACAAGCTAATCCATTTTGACTTAGTTAGTTTTGAATTATATGACAGTGAATAGTACACCAAGTTTTAAGATCAGACGTTTTCTTTTTAAATACAAATGTAGAAGACAATACAATCTTATATCAATACAGTTACATAGCTATGTTGAGGGAACAACATGGGAACGGGATAACTATCTTGCGGAAACGACAAAACATCTTGAGGGAACAACATAATTGTTCTTTCATAGCTGCATTTTGCCGCCGTAGTTTATATAGTTTGATTGCAGTCAATCAAAATCTGTGCTTTAGCTTTTCAGACCTTTGTTGAATTTGAAAATGTAAATAAATAATAAATAGAGGAAACATATCTTATTGAAAGCAAACAATATGTCTACTCTAAGCAGTACTGAATTTTCCGACATTTTTACATCTAGCACAGATACGGCGTTGTTCTGTAATGTCCCCTGTAATATTGAGAACAGACACTTTTCTTTGAAATGGACCCTAGTTATAGCGAGGGGGGGCAAGGGGGGTCCCAATAACAGCAAAACAGCAAATTGATTTGGCTCATAACAGATAACAAGGAATTAAAATGGACAAAAACAGATAACAGTAAATGAAATATTAAAATAATTCGGTCTTTGACAAATCAGTATTTCTTATTACGGATATAATCCTTTGTAATGCATTCCATTTTTTTTTATTATGTTTTTAGTATTAATTTATGTATCTAGAATGTTTTTAAATTACTACTCAATATATTATAATATTTTTTTATACGCTCGTTTACGGAACGTATTATGGTATACTGTTGTCCGTCTGTTGTCAACATGTCGGACATTAACTAAAAAACTCTTTAACCAATTTGCATTAAACTTTGGAAAATTGTTCATACCTATTGACGAGAGCTCCCTTTTTGTTTGTTTTTTTTTTTTTATAGATTTTAGATTTTAAGTTTCTGGGTAATGATTTTTTATTCAATACAACTGGTTTGTTCTCATGAAACTTTGCTGAAATGTTTATATCTATTGTTGTAAACTCCCTTTCGATTTTTATTAATTTTAGATTTTATGTTATTGAGTTCAGGGATTTTATTCATTAGACAAAGGTGGTATTTTCTAGTTTTCAAAAATAACTCAAAAATGCTTTCAGCAGTTCTCATGAAACGTTGGTGTATTGTTTATATATATTGTCTGAAGCTCCCTTTGTTGCTAATAAAAAAATGACCTAAAAGAGTTTGAATATTCTGACTTTTTTCTAAATGACCATTTAATGAGGTGTGTGAATTTTTCTTGATAAGACTATGAGGCAAAGTGGTATATAGGGTAGAAAAATCAAAAGCACCCAATTATAAGCATGCAATTTATCAAGTACTTCGAACAAATTTTGACACTCCAAAAGCAATGTATTCCACTATTTTCAAAGGCCTTATTTGAACAATTTTTTATCAGATTTTTGATTGTACCAAGTGTACTAGTAAGTAGAATACATAGTTTAGTAGGGAAACAATGGCTTGAAACGAAATAAAACTTTGTTTGTAATGAGTTATGTGCAGCTTCGGACCCAAGTACATGGTTGGAACTTTCAATTGTACAATGCATTTGGTTCTGCTTTGAAAAGAATCACAGAGCTGAGTCCATGTACCATATTATATAAAAGGTTAAGTGGTAGTTAGGACCTAGTCCTTAATTGAGATCCTTGTCAGATATTCCTGGCCATATGTTTTCCTTTTTGACATATTAAGAATTGTTTTAATTTAATATGTTCGTAGGGGAAACAAGGAACATTATTCTCATACAAAAAATTAAGATAATTCTAAATACACATTCATAAAAAAAATTGAATTTATTACAAAGGATAATCATAAGATATACTTGAATTGTCCTGGACCTCACTTATGTGATGGGTATATGTTAATGGAATCCTTCTCTAAATACGGGACAAACATATCAGTAGTGGTAGACTCCAATGTCCAATGATCTTCAATTTATACCGAATATTGACTGTCAAAAAAAATGCTAACATTCCAATTTTCAATAACAGTTAACAGCAAATACATTCTCACAATAACAGATAACAAAAAAACTAAAAGCCCAATAACAGCTAACAAAGAATAAGACAATAACAGCTAACAGCAAATATATTTTCAAAATAACAGATAACAAAGAATTAGATTGCCCCATAACAGCATAACAGTTAAACCCCTTGCCCCCCCTCTATAGCTAGTCCACAACCTACAAAGCTAAAAGGGGCTGTAGGTTTGCACTCCGTCATGTGTCTGTCCGTCTCTCCGTCCGTTATCAGTCCTGTTAATCAGTTTCACGATTTCCCCCCGATATTTTTGAATGTATATATTTGATATTTGGTACATAGTTTATCCTGACCAATTATTACAGATCAAGTAATTTAGTATGTTATATAATGTTGAAAGATTTGTTTAAATAGAAAATTTTAAATCTTACTCAAAAACGCAAATGGAAATAAATATGCATGAAGAAACATATAAATGTAAAAAAAAACTGCTGTTCCTTGCGGGATAGAGTGCTCAAAAAGGATTCAGAATGAGATGAACAATTGAATAAATATTCCGTGACTTTATTCACTTTATTCTCTTCATTCACTTTATTCACTTTATTCACTTTATTCACTTTATTCACTTTATTCACTTTATTCTCTTCATTCACTTTATTCACTTCATTCACTTTGTTCATCTTTAAATGAAATAATAATTAATAGAAGATAAATGTTTGTCTAAAAATCAACCTACATGTTTTTTCATATATTTTCCTGACCATATGAGTATTTGGACCGTAATCGTATGTGTTTATGTAACAAAAAATGTGTTCCGGTGTGACATTTGTTCCGCTGGAGCGAATAGGAAATATGTTCCACCGGAAATTATATCACAGAAAATATGTTCCAGCACTAAAATTTGTTCCGGACCTAATTTTATGATTAAATGAGAAATAAGTTCCGAAACAAAAATCATTGCTCCGTGAATTTTGTTCCGATTAATATTAAGAGTTTTTAAAAAAAAATTAATTCCTGTGATATTATTTTTAAACAAACATATACATATTTTAAAAAATCAATGAACAAGTTCCGCTCAATCCTTTTTTCATAGAAACTTTTGAGAATCAGAAAATAAGTACCTTTGCTTACTTCTAACAAAATTGAACCATACTTGGGCTAGAAGCGAATTATTTCACTATTCAACTTTCATCAATGTTTGGGTAAATTTCATACTTTTGTTTTGTTTTTATCTTGTAAAGCTAGTAGTGCAATACCAGTATGAATGACAGCTGCAAACATTTTTGTCAAGCCTGCGACTATTGGCACAGAAAGGTTGACAGTGATCCAGCAGTGGCGGTGTTAACTAACTTCTTAAAAACTTTATATTTTAGAAGGGGGAAGACCTGGATGCTTCATACTTTGTATATAAATGACTTATACTAGGAAGTTTCCGTCTGTCACATGTCCATTGTCCTTGACCTCATTTTCATGGTTCAGTGACTACTTGAAAAACAAGGTTGAGATTTTTTGTAATAATTTCTCTTTTCTTGTGAGTAATTGAATAACTGTATTTGGTATATGTGCGTACCTTGCAAGGTCCTCATGCTTGTCAGACACATTTCACTTATAAACCTTAACATCATTTCATGGATCATTGCACAAGGTTTAGTTTTGAGGTCAAGTCCATCTAGTATCTATAATACTGTTATAAGCAATAGGTCTAGTATATTTGGTGTATAATTATGTCAATCAGTTTTCCACACTTTTTTCTTTACGCTTGAAGACATTTTTGACCGGTGAACCGTGTATTGCCATGCAATACTCACAGAATGCTTGTCTTTATTCTTATGCAATAGTTTTACTATGTATATACAAGTATTTGGTGTATGGAATGATTGTAAGGTGTACATGTCCAACTGGCAGGTGTCATCTGACCTTGATCACAATTTTCATGGTTGAGTGGTCAAAGTTAAGTTTTTGGGGTTTTTTTTTCTAAATCTATATGCATCGGTCAACTTTATTTGGTGTATAAAAATGTTTTATGTGAGTAAAATGTCAGTCTCTCAGAATTACGGAAGCCCTGGAGTGCCATGCAAAAAAAATATTTCAACTTGTGCGCACAAGTTACCAACTTGCGCGCACAAGTTACTATCTTGTGCGCACAAGTTACACAACTTGTGCGCACGAGTTATACAACTTGTGCGCACGAGTTGTACAACTTGTGCGCACAAGTTACACGTGATCTTATAGACATGCGCTGTTTTGTTAAAGAGACTACTTTATGGAACGCCGTAGCTGCCGAATACAAACATATGTTTATATAAATGAATGCACATACTTTTCAATATCTGCATATGTTTTTTTCTATGTATACACATACTTTTCATATATATGAACATAGTTTACTTTATATGCAGTTACTTTTTATATATATATGCACATACTTTTCCTACATATGCACATCGTTTATCTTATATGCACATACTTTTCCTACATATGCACATAGTTATCCTCATATGCATATACTTTTTTTTCTATATATGCACAGACTTATTCTACATATGAATGTACAAATGTAGTTCTGCATGTGAATACATTTCTCAGTATATATGAACATAGTTTTTCAACGTGAGAATTACAATTCATATTATGCTTTTCTGTTGTTTTTTTCAAACTGAACTAATGGTTCCAAAATCATAAAAGGAATGTTTATTAAGAATTTCTAAATGATGTATGTTGTTCAATTAAGCAACTGTTGGAATCATTTTTAGATGAATGCAATACTATTTTGGTATGTATGATGGTATGGCGCTGTTGTCTTCATCTATAGTCACTTGGTTTTCATGTCAAAACGTTGAAGGAGTCGATTTGTTTGTATTAAATTTTAACACAAGGATTATTACCACTAACGGGTCAAAAGTTGTAAAAATGCATTCTTATAAAACTTAATTTAAATTGCCATTTTCTTTACCAATTTTAATGTGTTTTCAAAGTATTCAGTATAGTCTAAGATCTCAAAGTGTGAATTGTTTTCTATTATTATGATGTTATAGAAAGGACCAAAGACGGGTTAAATTGTTTATGCCATACCGATAGGCGTATGGGGGCATTATACATGTATTACCCTTGATCTTCCGTTTTACCGTCTGTCCTTCCATCTTTCCACTTTATTTTGCTGCACTCTAATTTAACTTTGCCTCTTCTTAATTTGATAAAGCTCATACACAACGGTAAAAAACTATAAAACGCAAAAAGTCACCTGCTGTACTACAGTTCTGCTCCTTTATAAATAGGAACATTTCATTTCTTTTTGTTTGTTTTTGCACTCTCACCTTAATCCCCAAATGCTGAAAATATATACGCAAAACAAGAAATGCAGAGTAAATCAGACAAATCATAATTTAGAACTGCAGCACGTCATTTCATATTTGATAATCACACCTTTTTAAAGCTTTTCAATACGTATACATTTTATTTTTACGGCGTCGGCGTTGGCTTCGCAATGTATTAGTTTGTGATTAGGTCTAGTATGTTTTATGCAGTTGTATAAGTATTGGAACATCTCATTTCCATAGATAATATTTGGCCTTGTCCCCTCAGTAATTGTCTATTGACTTTGAAAATTTATTGGCATTTGCAAGTCATATTTCTATGGAGGTTATAAAGCCCACCCCCTCATCATGGTTCATTGACATTGAAACTTTTACATAGTTTACAAGTTTATGTTTGTTTAAAGGGAATGACTTATGATAAGTCCATGGTATTTTGTATGTAGTTGTATATTGGCACATTTCCATGGATATTGTTCAGCCATGTACTTTCAGTCGTGGTTCATCAACTTTGAATATTTCCATAACTTAAATGTTAAAGTATTGCTATTTTGGTTTCAACATTTGCATTTTCAAAATTACAAAAAGGCGTTACATCACCATTTCTGTGAAAACAGTTTATTTTTTTAATATTTTAACGAAGTTATATATATATAATTACTTTCGCATACAAAGAGAAAAAATCAAGAGAGATACATTACTCCAACCCGACCCCCAATTTTCAAAAGCTTACAACTTGACAATGAATACATGATTCTATCAATATTAATGTCTCTTTAAGATATAATATAAAACTACTTATCAAATTGATAAAATGGCCCAAGGGCCCAGCTTGATATTACTGCAAATGTAAAACTCTGGATAGTTCGAGCAAGTATGGCCCCTTTAAATACGTTGACATATCTACATTTGGATTGTGATTAACATTTTGATAATAGGCATCTTGTTAAAGACATCAAGAAATTCAGTGGGCCATTCTTATACCCTCTTTATAGAAAAAAATTTAACATTGACCAAAGAATTATGAATCATGAAAATGTGCCACATATAGTACTGCGTTATTACATCTGAGAAACGTACATAATAACTTAATTTTAACATTGATCCCTCATAAAAAGGGAGAAATTCACAGGACAAAATATAACTATAATTTTGTTCAACCAGTCGCTGTACCATTTATAATAGGTCAAGACCAAAGAACATATGACAGACGGAAACTTCGAAACATAAGGCTATTACAAACAAAGTATGAAGCATCCAGATATTCTATCTTAATACCGAATATAAAGCTCTATAGAAATATTTTTCGCCATCGCTGGACAGTAATACCTTTGTCTCACTCTATGACATTTTACATTCACTGTTTATAGATTATTCCCACACCGACAAAGTGCGTTCGGCTCTTACTAATGTTTTTACTAATAAAACATAAAACCTGTATCAAAAAAAAAGTCTGAAAACACGAATACCCCCGCTTAAAATTTTCAATTTTCCAAGTTATAAAGGGGCATAATTGTCCAAAAAATTACTGCCCAAATTCTAACTCGGCCTAACTTTGTGTATTATTAACATTGTGTGTGGATTTCAATAATTTTGGATAAGGCAAATTAACGACAGAGTGCGGAAACCAAACTAAATGCATTAATATAACTTGTGATCCGTTTTCACTGAATTGTTGGGACAAACACCACTGAATTCAACACGCCATTAGTGATAATAATCCTTGTTTTAAAATGTAATACAAACGACTCATACAAAATACAAAGTTATGGCATTAAAGCAAGTGACTATAGATGAAGACAACAGCGCCATACCATAATACATACCAAAATAGTATTGCATTCATATGAAAATGATTTCAAAAGTTGCTTAATTGAACAACATACATCATTTAGAAATTCTTAATAAACATTCTTTTTATGATATTGGAACCCTTAGTTCAGTTTGAAAAAAACAACAGAAAAGCATAATATGAATTGTAATTCTCACGTTGAAAAACTATGTTCATATATACTGAGAAAAGTATTCACATGCAGAACTACATTTGTACATTCATATACCGGTCATTCATATGTAGAATAAGTCTGTGCATATATAGAAAAAAAAGTATATGCATATGAGGATAACTATGTGCATATGTAGGAAAAGTATGTGCATATAAGGTAAACGATGTGCATATGTAGGAAAAGTATGTGCATATATTTATAAAAAGTAAGTGCATATAAAGTAAACTATGTTCATATATATGAAAAGTATGTGTATACACAGAAAAAAACATGTGCAGATATTGAAAGTATGTGCATTCATTTATATAAACATATGTTTGTATTCGGCAGCTATGGCGTTCCATAAAGATGTCTCTTTAGCAAAACAGCGCATGTCTATAAGATCACGTGTAACTTGTGCGCACAAGTTGTACAACTCGTGCGCACAAGTTAATAACTCGTGCGCACAAGTTGTATAACTCGTGCGCACAAGTTGTGTAACTTGTGCGCACAAGATAGTAACTTGTGCGCGCAAGTTAGTAACTTGTGCGCACAAGTTGAAATTTTTTTTTTGCATGGCACTCCAGGGCTTCCGTACAGAATTGACCTCATATTCACAGCTTAGTGTTTTGTCTGTTTTTTTCTGAAAATTTAAGCACAAGGTTGACCTATATCTATTGCACAGAAGGATATTAAGCTGAATATGTCTGCTTGGCGTAGTTCAACTGACCTTGACCTCATTTTCATGGTTTATAGGTCAATGTTTTGTTTTCTTGGTAAAGTTTGTTTCTTAGAAACTAAACAATATGTCAACTTTTTTTAGTGTATTGAATGCTAACTTGTAAGGTACAAAGTAATGTGTACATGTATTTATGGACGTCAAGTTGGTTACCTATTCCCTATTCCCTATTCGTTACCTATTCCCTATTCCCTATTCGTTACCTATTCGTTACCTATTCCCTATTCCCTATTCGTTACCTATTCCCTATTCCCTATTCGTTACCTATTCGTTACCTATTCCCTATTCCCTATTCGTTACCTATTCGTTACCTATTCCCTATTCCCTATTCGTTACCTATTCGTTATCTATTCCCTATTCCCTATTCGTTACCTATTCGTTACTTATTCCCTATTCCTTATTCGTTACTTATTCGATTTTTAATATCCTTCCCCCTTTTTAATTAAGTCTCCCAAACAAAGTTTGGAGACTTATTGTTTTTGCTCAGTTCTTATTATTTTTATTATTCTTCTTCTTCCTCTTCTTCCTCTTCTTCTTCCGCCACTTTAAAAATGAACTTGTCCGCAGCATTTCTCCAAAACTACTTGTCAGATTTACTTAGGGTTTCATAAAATGTTAGACTAATATGTCTAGGTGAGCCATCAATCGTTCATTTGTGCATTAGGGTCTATTAAGGGGGGTTTTTTTGGGGGAGAGGGGCAGAAAGAAGGGAGGGGTTTACTATAGAACCCTATGGGATTTTATTTTCTAAAAAAAATTTTCAAATGAATATAACTTGAAAACTGTAAGTGATAGATACATGCAGTCTTCAGAAATAATTAAAGGACAATAAAACAAATCACATGAAATATAGGGGAGTCCCTGGGGGGTCATCCCTACCCCCTTCAATTCGAGAATATGCTTTTAACTTGTAAACTGTCCAGATCCCCACCCCTAAACCATATATATTATTGTATGGGACAATAAAACTAATCAAATGAAATTAAATAAAAGTTCCTGGGGTCACCCCCACCCCGTTCAATTTTAGAATGTGCTATTATCTTGTAAACGGTCCAGATCCCCACAACTAAACCATATATATTCTTGTAGGGGACAATAAAACTAATCAAATGAAATTAAATGGAAGTTCCTGGGGGTCACCCCCACCCCGTTCAATTTGAGAATGTACTATTATCTTGTAAATGGTCCAGATCCCCACCCTTAAACCATATATTTTATTGTAGGGGACAATGAAACAAATGAAATGAAATAAAAGGAAAGTCCCTAGGGGGTCACCCCACCCCCTCTTGTTTGAAAACTTATAAACGGTCAACATCCCCACCCCTAAACTATATATATTCTTGTAAGGGACAATAAAACTAATCAAATGAAATTAAATGGAAGTTCCTGGGGGTCACCCCCACCCCGTTCAATTTGAGAATGTACTATTATCTTGTAAATGGTCCAGATCCCCACCCTTAAACCATATATATTATTGTAGGGGACAATAAAACAAATGAAATGAAATAAAAGGAAAGTCCCTAGGGGGTCAGCCCATCCCCTCTTGTTTGAAAACTTGTAAACGGTCAACATCCCCACCCTTAACTATATATATTCTTGTAAGGGACAATAAAACTAATCAAATGAAATTAAATGGAAGTTCCTTGGAGTCACCCCACCCCGTTCAATTTGAGAATGTACTATTATCTTGTAAATGGTCCAGATCCCCACCCCTAAACCATATATGTTCTTGTAGGGGACAATAAAACAAATAAAATGAGATAAAAGGGAAGTCCTGAGGGGGTCATCCCACCCCCTCTTGTTTGAAAACTTGTAAACGGTCGACATCCCCACCCCTAAACCATATATATTCTTGTAGGGGACAATAAAACAAATAAAATGAAATGCAGGTAAAGTCCCTGGGGGTCACCACCACCCCCTCCTGTTTGAATACTTGTAAATGGTGGAGATCCCCACCAGTAAGCCATATATATTCTTGCATGGGACAAAAAATCAAATCAAATGAACATGGGACCATATGAATCGCGAGTTATGGGAGCTTTGTTTGGGAGACTTCGTAACAGCATCCTGTTACAATTACTTCTTGTTGTTTATACTCTTATATCTGGTAATAGTTCTAAATTTGTTGAGGTAAAATGATCTTTTTATGACCTATTTATATGTGTTTGTGCTCAACCGATCCTTTTACTTTATGTTCGATACTCATTTGTTCCTTATTTGATTTTTATACGTTCTACCGTTTAACTGCTTTATGTCCGTATGTTTGAAGATGGATCTTGGTTCGAAGGGATGAAATCACCGTGTTAGCACTTGCATAAAAAAAAAAGATGTGGTATGATTACCAATGAGACAACAACCCACAATAGACCAAAATGACACAGAAACTATCAACTATAGGTCAATGTACGGCCTTCAACAATGAACATAGCCCAAACCGTGTAGTCACCTATAAAAGGTCCAGATATGACAATTTCAAACAATTCAAACAACAAAACTAACGGCCGTATTTCATATACAAAAAAAATAAACGGAAAACAAATATGTAACACAAAAATAAACGATAACTACTTAATTTCAGGCTCTTGTCTAATGTTAGCAGGGTGTACATCGTTTCGGAGCATGCTATTACCTTGTTTAATTCGTTCCATCACTCGCTTATAATTCGCTTATAATACGTGTATCATACGTTGCACCTTTTAAAACATGATTTTCAATTGTTTTGTGGTCTCTGGTGGTAGATTTGGGTTCTTAGAGGTGATATAACTCTATAAGCGCATATGTACCCGTTCCAGATAATACCGGATAATACCCTGTTAAATATTCGTTACTTATTCGCTTTTAATACGTTTGTTGTACGTTGCACCTTTTAGAAAAGGATTTTCAATTGTGTTCATATCTCTGGTGGTAATAATGTGTTCTTATAGATGAAATATCCCTATTATCGCGTATGTACCCGTTCCAGCGCTCGGATAATACCCTGTTACTTATTCGTTCCTTATTCGCTTTTAATGCGCGGGGTAAGTATACGTTGCACCTTGAAATAAATCGTTTTTTAATTGTGTTCATGTCTCTGGTGGTAACAATGTGTTCTTAGAGAAGAAATGACCCTATTAGAGCGCATGTACCCGTTCCAGCGCTCGGTTAATACCCTGTTACCTATTCGTTACCTATTCGTTACCTATTCGTTACCTATTCACTTATAATACGTTTGTTGTACGTTGCACCTTTTAGAAAAGGATTTTCACTTGTGTTCATGTCTCTGGTGGTAACAATGTGTAATTAGAGATGAAATAACCCTATTAGCGTGCATGTACCCGTTCCAGCGCTCGGTTAATACCCTGTTACCTATTCGTTACTTATTCGCTTTAAATACGTTTGTTGTACGTTGCACTTTTTAGAAAAGAATTTTCATTTGTGTTCATGTCTCTGGTGGTAACAATGTGTAATTAGAGATGAAATGACCCTATTAGCGTGCATGTACCCGTTCCAGCGCTCGGTTAATACCCTGTTACCTATTCGTTACCTATTCGTTACCTATTCACTTATAATACGTTTGTTGTACGTTGCACCTTTTAGAAACGGATTTTCAATTGTGTCCATGTCTCTGGTGGTAACAATGTGTTCTAAGAGATGAAATGACCCTATTAGCGCGCATGTACCCGTTCCAGCGCTCGGTTAATACCCTGTTACCTATTCGTTACCTATTCACTTATAATACGTTTGTTGTACGTTGCACCTTTTAGAAAAGGATTTTCAATTGTGTTTATGTCTCTGGTGGTAACAATATGTTCTTAGAGACGAAATGACCCTATTAGAGCGCATGTACCCGTTCCAGTGCTCGGTTAATACCCTGTTACCTATTCGTTACCTATTCACTTATAATACGTTTGTTGTACGTTGCACCTTTTAGAAAAGGATTTTCAATTGTTTTCATGTCTCTGGTGGTAATAATGTGATCGTATAGATAAAATACCCCTATTAGCGCATATGTACCCGTTCCAGCGCTCAGATAATACCAAGTTACTTATTCGTTACTTATTCGCTTTTAATGCGCAGGGTATACGTTGCACCTTGAAATAAATTGTTTTTTAATTGTGTTCATGTCTCTGGTGGTAACAATGTGTTCTTAGAGATGAAATGACCCTATTAGCGCGCATGTACCCGTTCCAGCGCTCGGTTAATACACTGTTTCCTATTCGTTACTTATTCGCTTATAATACGTTTGTTGTACGTTGCACCTTTTAGAAAATGATTTTCATTTGTGTTCATGTCTCTGGTGGTAACAATGTGTTCTTAGAGATGAAATAACCCTTTTAGCGCGTATGTACCCGTTCCAGCGCTCGGCTAATACCTTGTTACCTATTCGTTACTTCTTATTTCAAGGTGCAACGCATAGCACGCGTATTTAAAGCGAATAAGGAACGAATAAGTAACAGGGTATCAGTCGAGCGCTGAAACGGGTACATATGTTCGATTAAGGTTATTTCACCTCTAAGAACCCACAGTTACCACCAGAGACACAAAAATATTTCTTTTTAAAGTGCAACGCATTACACACGTTTTAAAGCGAATAAGGAACGAATAAGTAACAGGGTATCACTGAGCGGTGAAATGGGTAAGTATGCGCTAATAGGGTTTTTTCAACTCAGATCAGAGAACACTCAATTACCACCAGAGACGTGAAAGCAATCGATAATCGATTTATATCAAGGTGCAACGTATACCACGCGTATTTAAAGCGAATAAGGAACGAATAAGTAACAGGGTATCAGTCGAGCGCTGAAACGGGTACATATGCGCTAATAGGGTTTTTTTTCACTTCAGAGAACACTCAATTACCGCCAGAGACATGAAGCAATAGATAATCGATTTATTCCAAGATGCAACGTATACCACGCGTATTTAAAAGCGAATAAGGAACGAATAAGTAACAGGGTATTAACTGAGCGCTGGAACGGGTACATACGCGCTAATAGGGTCATTTCATCTCTAAGAACACATTGTTGCCACCAGTGACATGAACACAATTGAAAATCCTTCTCTAAAAGGTGCAACGTACAACAAACGTATTATAAGTGAATAGACGTGTAACGAATATGTAACAGGGTATAACGAGCACTGGAAACGGGTACATCACGCTAATAGGTATTTCACTCAAACACTGTTACCCAGAGACATGAACACAATGAAATCGTTTCTAATGCAACGTAAATAACGTATTATAACGCTAATATAACGAATAGGTAACGAATGGTAACGAAAAGGTAACAGGGTATTAACCGAGCGCTGGAACGGGTACATCGCGCTAATAGGGTCTTTCATCTCTAAGAACACATTGTTACCACCAGAGGACATGGACACAATTGAAAATCTTTTCTAAAAGGTGCAACGTACAACCAACGTATATAATAAAGTGAATAGGTAAGAAGAACGTTTAGGATAACGATAGGATTTCATCTCTAATTACACATTGTTACCACCAGAGACATGAACACAAGTGAAAATCCTTTTCTAAAAGGTGCAACGTACAACAAACGTATTTAAAGCGAATAAGTAACGAATAGGTAACGAATAGGTAACAGGGTATTAACCGAGCGCTGGAACGGGTAAATATGCGCTTATAGGGTCATTTCATCTCTAAGAACACATTGTTACCACCAGAGACATGAACACAAGTGAAAATCCTTTTCTAAAAGATGCAACGTACAACAAACGTATTTAAGCGAATAAGTAACGAATAGGTAACGAATAGGTAAAAGGGTATTAACCGAGCGCTGGAACGGTTACATGCGTCAAATAGGGTCATTTCGTCTCTAAGAACACACTGTTACCACCAGAGACATGAACACAATTAAAAAACGATTTATTTCAAGGTGCAACGTATACTTACCCGTGCATTAAAAGCGAATAAGGAACGAATAAGTAAAAGGGTATTAACCGAGCGCTGGAACGGGTACATGCACGCTAATAGGGTCATTTCATCTCTAATTACACATTGTTACCACCAGAGACATGAACACAAGTGAAAATCCTTTTGTAAAAGGTGCAACGTACAACAAACGTATTATAAGTGAATAGGTAACGAATAGTAACGAATAGGTAAAGGGTATTAACCGAGCGCTGGAACGGGTACATGCGCTCTAATAGGGTCATTTCTTCTCTAAGAACACATTGTTACCACCAGAGACATGAACACAATTAAAAAACGATTTATTTCAAGGTGCAACGTATACTTACCCCGGCATTAAAAGCGAATAAGGAACGAATAAGTAACAGGGTATTATCCGAGCGCTGGAACGGGTACATACGCGATAATAGGGATATTTCATCTATAAGAACACATTATTACCACCAGAGATATGAACACAATTGAAAATCCTTTTCTGAAAGGTGCAACGTACAACAAACGTATTAAAAGCGAATAAGTAACGAATATTTAACAGGGTATTATCCGAGCGCTGGAACGGGTACATATGCGCTTATAGAGTTATCATCACCTCTAAGAACCCAAATCTACCACCAGAGACCACAAAACAATTGAAAATCATGTTTTAAAAGGTGCAACGTATGATACACGTATTATAAGCGAATTATAAGCGAGTGATGGAACGAATTAAACAAGGTAATAGCATGCTCCGAAACGATGTACACCCTGCTAACATTAGACAAGAGCCTGACATTAAGTAGTTATCGTTTGTTTTTGTGTTACATATTTGTTTTCCGTTTATTTTTTTGTATATGAAATACGGCCGTTAGTTTTGTTGTTTGAATTGTTTGAAATTGTCATATCTGGGCCTTTTATAGGTGACTACATGGTTTGGGCTATGTTCATTGTTGAAGGCCGTACATTGACCTATAGTTGATAGTTTCTGTGTCATTTTGGTCTATTGTGGGTAGTTGTCTCATTGGCAATCATACCACATCTTCTTTTTTTTATGCAAGTGCTAACACGGTGATTTCATCCCTTCGAACCAAGATCCATCTTCAAACATACGGACATAAAGCAGTTAAAAGGTAGAACGTATAAAAATCAAATAAGGAACAAATGAGTATCGAACATAAAGTAAAAGGATCGGTTGAGCACAAACACATATAAATAGGTCATAAAAAGATCATTTTACCTCAACAAATTTAGAACTATTACCAGATATAAGAGTATAAACAACAAGAAGTAATTGTAACAGGATGCTGTTACGAAGTCTCCCAAACAAAGCTCCCATAACTCGCGATTCATATGGTCCCATGTTCATTTGATTTGATTTTTTGTCCCATACAAGAATATATATGGCTTACTGGTGGGGATCTCCACCATTTACAAGTATTCAAACAGGAGGGGGTGGTGGTGACCCCCAGGGACTTTACCTGCATTTCATTTTATTTGTTTTATTGTCCCCTACAAGAATATATATGGTTTAGGGGTGGGGATGTTGACCGTTTACAAGTTTTCAAACAAGAGGGGGTGGGATGACCCCCTCAGGACTTCCCTTTTATCTCATTTTATTTGTTTTATTGTCCCCTACAAGAACATATATGGTTTAGGGGTGGGGATCTGGACCATTTACAAGATAATAATACATTCTCAAATTGAACGGGGTGGGGGTGACTCCAAGGAACTTCCATTTAATTTCATTTGATTAGTTTTATTGTCCCTTACAAGAATATATATAGTTAAGGGTGGGGATGTTGACCGTTTACAAGTTTTCAAACAAGAGGGGGTGGGCTGACCCCCTAGGGACTTTCCTTTTATTTCTTTTCTTTTGTTTTATTGTCCCCCTACAATAATATATATGGTTTAGGGGTGGGGATCTGGACCATTTACAAGATAATAGTACATTCTCAAATTGAACGGGGTGGGGGTGACCCCCAGGAACTTCCATTTAATTTCATTTGATTAGTTTTATTGTCCCTTACAAGAATATATATAGTTTAGGGTTGGGGATGTTGACCGTTTATAAGTTTTCAAACAAGAGGGGGTGGGGTGACCCCCTAGGGACTTTCCTTTTATTTCATTTCATTTGTTTTATTGTCCCCTACAATAAAATATATGGTTTAAGGGTGGGGATCTGGACCATTTACAAGATAATAGTACATTCTCAAATTGAACGGGGTGGGGGTGACCCCCAGGAACTTCCATTTAATTTCATTTGATTAGTTTTATTGTCCCCTACAAGAATATATATGGTTTAGTTGTGGGGATCTGGACCGTTTACAATATAATAGCACATTCTAAAATTGAGCGGGGTGAAGATGACCCCCGGGGACTTCCATTTAATTTCATTTGATTTGTTTTATCGTCCTATTCAAGAATGTATATGGTTTAGGTGTGGGGATCTGGACCGTTTACAAGATAATAGTACATTCTCAAATTGAACGGGGTGGGGGTGACCCCCAGGAACTTTTATTTAATTTCATTTGAATAGTTTTATTGTCCCATACAATAATATATATGGTTTAGGGGTGGGGATCTGGACAGTTTACAAGTTAAAAGCATATTCTCGAATTGAAGGGGGTAGGGATGACCCCCCAGGGACTCCCCTATATTTCATGTGATTTGTTTTATTGTCCTTTAATCATTTCTGAAGACTGCATGTATCTATCACTTACAGTTTTCAAGTTATATTCATTTGAAAATTTTAGAAAATAAAATCCCATAGGGTTCTATAGTAAACCCCTCCCTTCTTTCTGCCCCCCTCCCCCAAATACCCCTTAATAGACCCTAATGCACAAATGAACGATTGATGGCTCACCTAGACATATTAGTCTAACATTTTATGAAACCCTAAGTAAATCTGACAAGTAGTTTTGGAGAAATGCTGCGGACAAGTTCATTTTTAAAGTGGCGGAAGAAGAAGAGGAAGAAGAGGAAGACGAAGAATAATAAAAATAATAAGAACTGAGCAAAAACAATAAGTCTCCAAACTTTGTTTGGGAGACTTAATTAAAAAGGGGGAAGGATATTAAAAATCGAATAAGTAACGAATAAGGAATAGGGAATAAGTAACGAATAGGTAACGAATAGGGAATAGGGAATAGGTAACGAATGGGTAACGAATAGGGAATAGGGAATAGGTAACGAATAGGTAACGAATAGGGAATAGGGAAAAGGTAACGAATAGGTAACGAATAGGGAATAGGGAATAGGTAACGAATAGGGAATAGGGAATAGGTAACCAACTTGACGTCCATCATGTATTTCTCGTTTAAGGTACAAGGTAATGTGTACATGTATTTCTCGTTTAAGGTACAAAGTAATGTGTACATGTATTTCTCGTTTGGTTTTATTGACTTTGACCTCATTTCCATGAATCATGTTAAGTGTATGTGATAGTTGTAATAAAGCTTTATATTAAGAACTATCAACATAACATTAAGGCAAAATAGACACTGTCTAATATTAATGTTTAGAAAAGAAGGCAAGACATTTCAGAGTGTGCACTCTGGACTATTATAAATACTAGTATAATAGTCCCAGGTGCACTCTTGTTTAGCAATTACACTCTTAGGTTTAGTGTGACGTCCATTTTCACCAAACTAGTACAGTTTTATTTAGGGGTGCAGGGTTATTTCGCTGCGTTGAAAACCCAATGGTGGCCTTCTGCTGTTTTCTCTAGATATGTCTGTCATGTTATTATCTCTATGACATAGTCCCCATTTCCATTCTCAATTTAAAACTTTACTAAAATTGTCCGTTTATGAATTTTGAAATTATTAAGAAAAGTCTGAGGTTTCAACTCCCTCAGGCAAAGTTGGCTTTAGATGAATTTGGCTATTTATTTTAGATATTTTTGACATATATAGATGATATAGCTCTTCAACGGTTTCGTTACTTTAATATACATCTTCGGATTTCAAATGTTTGGACGGCGTGCACAAAGCTGAGTCCACAAACGTAGTTCGTCTTCGAATAATTTATATGTAACTAAAACCGTAAATTTACGACATCGTCATTTTCCCCCAGAAAACAAGAGCGTAACAATAATATCACATAACTTTAAATATTAACGTTCAACGTATTTATTTTTTTCTTTTGAACAAAAAAGCGCAGCAAATGCACATTCTAGAAATATAAATAAATAAATGCTAAGAGCAGTGAAATGGAAATGATTGGCGACTATGTCGTGGACCCTTTTCAGAAAATAGCGGTAAAACGTCATTTCTTTAGATTGTAACATAATAGCTGGACATTAAAAAAGTCAGGTGTTCAGTCTGGACTATCGAATCATTCATAGTCTGCAGATTATTTTAAACCTCTGGTTATGAACATTTGGAATACCAAGTTATTTTGGACATAAAAAGATTACAATTACATATTTTTATCTTGCCAATTCTTCCATTTCGATTATTAGTCCTTCAAAATTACTACTTCTTACACATAACGAAGATAATTTCAATCTTATCTACCATGATCGTTTTTGGGGGGGTTTTTTTTGCGATGAATTACGTGTGATGTCCGGTTCCGAATCCGAACAATTCTATAAAACAAAAATTCAGGAAAATATGTTAAATTTGTATAAGTTTTAGGTCAAAAACTCTAATTTATGCTTATGTAATGTTGCAAGTTACACCGTATTTTTGCCGTTTTCTCTATGTCCGTTTCATGCTTTATAGATTAAATTTGGATTTACCTTACTAGTAATGTGGATTTTAATGGCATGCATTCGTCATTTTATCATAAAAAAAATCTTATTCTTATTCTTATTCAAAAATATTTAAAACACGGTTGTATAAAACTATTTAAAAAGCACATTTTACAGTTGCCGTCAACTTTGTGCACGCCGTCTTGGATTTGAGCGTTTCTGATGATGGTAAATCCAGAAAAGCGCTTCGAACGCAAAGAAATTATTAAACGTGTTGTTTTCAATTTTTATTAATTGACCACTGTTATATTTATTTGATACATTTTTTGATTAACTGTGACAAAGGGTCAACTGAGCTTTTGCGTCTGTCGTCTGTCATCGTCTGTTAACTTTTACAAAAATCTTCTTCACTGAAACTTTTGTGTTCTGGACCAAACTTGGCCACAATTATCGCGCATCTTATGAAGAAAAAATGTTAGAATAAACCTGATTTTATAGCTAGCTAAACCTCGCACTTGTATATGATAGTCGCATGAAATTGCATAACTCTGCACACCATTGTTCTATTAACAAGCCCATGTATATATTTTTTTTAATTTAGTTTGCACAAAATGGAATAAGACATAAAAATACTATCAAAAACACAATTTAGACAATAGAAATAATTATACAGGTGCCGAGTCATCAAAACATTAGCGTGTGAGAAACGTTAAACATGACAAGACATAGGTTATATGAAATAAAAAAGGTAATGTTTGCAGTTTTCTGACAAAACTTATTGAAAAATATTTACGTCATTAGACGATAGAAAATGGAACATTTAATATCTATAATATGTTTCCAGTTCGTAGAAAAACATGATGAAGCGCACAATCATATATATATACACTTAATTTTTCACCAGATGATCTGCTGTCTTAATTAATATGCATGTAGACAAAATTGTAAATATAATCTTTAAGTTACTGCTTATAAATACAAAACTGATTGAACTGCCTTAAACATGCAAATCTACATGTCTATGTAAGAATATTAATACTATAGCATTGATCGACATCGAGCTATGAAACATGTCATAGAATGCTGCACACAATACCTCAATTTATCATGATAAAACCACGAGTTATATATTGCTAAAAGTATAGAAATTTAGATAAATATTTTAAGCCATTGGTCCTTGTAAATCCATATTTTACAATATTATATGTATTATATGTAATATGTCTTGAGTTCCTTCAGACACATGTCATAAAAAAGAAGACCAAAGACGTCAGATCATTTAATTTTTAATTTCATATTCAGATATATTGACAGAGGATTTTCTTTTCATTTACAATACAAACTTTTCATATTTGGGTTCCATTAATATATCCTCTAGAAATAAGAAATCAAATAACCTTAAAGACTATGCTTCTCTGTCTCATTTATAGACTGGTGCATTGCATTTGATATAGACGATTGTCTTAGTATCAGAATCTTTGACAAACGAGACAATTTTAAAATTTTAAATTATAATTTTCCCCTACCTTAGCAGCAATAAACCAACTTCACCTCTATATAGTATATATACCTTTCCCAACTCATTCGATATGCAAGAGCTTGCAAGAGCTTTCAGCTGTAACGCAGACTACATAAAAAGTCACATTATGAACAGGATAATGTCAAAGAACGACTCGTCTTTTTTTTGTGCTATTGTAGTACCTATTACCTGACCAGTTTAAAAAATTGTCAATACAGTTTATCCATTTAAATTAATTGTGCAATAGGTATTGTGAGAGCTAATATCAACAATATTATTCATTCGATAATATCTTCATAACTCTACGAAATTGAGTAGAAATATCTGTGGCAACAATACACCTGAATGCCCTCACGGTTATCCGCTGCAAAATGTAGAAACAGACCAAGCCATTGCATTTACATTTCTCTATTATATATATATATATAGCGTATGTGTCTTGTGCAAATAATATTATACTAAAGTGATATTAACTGGCTGTTTCTGAATTGGCACTGGTATTGATTCAAGGTTTGCTTTCATATTGGCCTCGAGACCCGTAGGGTCGAGGGTCGATACAGCTGACCGAGAATTTATACCAGTTTCAATACAGAAACAGAAACAGCCAGTTCATTACACTTCTATTAAATAATCCAACCTTTTCAATACAGACTTGTTCTGAATGCTGTATTACATACACTAAATGTGAATACAGAGCCGGCAATATTTGCAATACGGACTGGTAATGATGTGAATATAGGGCCAATATTTACAATTCGGACTGGCTATGAATCCTGAATTACATGCATAATATATACATCTCGATTATAGTTCAAGTTCACGGCCGACACTCGGCTAACCGAGAGATTGGTCGGTTAATCTATATTGAGTATGCGGCTATATCGGCGGTTGGTCTGTTAATCGGGTTGGCTAAAGTCTGTTAATCAGGTGTTATCGAGAAAATCATTGAAAGTTCAGCATGTTTCATTGTATAACTTTTTAAATATATTGTTATCATAAGAATTATTCATGTCTAACAAAACAATTCAATGTACTGAATGCAGCGGTGTAATTATTATTTTTCTAGCTTCAATGTACGATCTATAAAATGAAAAGGCGGGTTACTCATCAATAAATTCATACACATTTTACACACACATAAAGTACACAAAATGACACGTTGGTTGAATTTACTTGCATGCAATAAAAAAGACATATTGATATCATTATGTGAAAAATCTACAAGAAAATCTGTGTTTTCGTAACATAAATCAATCTTTATTTAAAACACGGTCTGTTAATGGGTCGGATGTATAAAACCCGGTCTGTTAATTGGTCTGTTAAGAGTAACGAATGGCAATAAAGTATAAATTTATTGCTATATTGGGTGTGATTGAATCAAATGGGTAGGCTCAAGACGAGCGGCTAAAATAAACGGAAACAGCACATGGGCAGTGAAACATAAAATATACGGATACAACACATGAACAATGAACAATGAACAATTTAGACAATGGAAAATGAAAATTGATAAAAATGGTTTCAAAAAGTGTAATATTGTAGTAATATTAATTTCATCCAAGAATGGTCGCATATCTCATGTGGATTCTGTTTAATTGTCATGAATGCCACCAATTTGTCATCTTCATTGGTAACCAGTATATAAATCAGAGATAAACGTCGTAATGTAACTCAACATCAGTAAGTAAAATATATTGGGATGCTAAAATATAAAGAATAGAGAAAGAATAATGAGTAAGATAAATAAAATTGAAAAAAGTGACATAACAATTTTAATAGGCTAAGCACAGAAATAAACAACACCCCGATCCGGACCCTCGTGGTATACACGAGAATCTGGATGGAGACGCAGAATATAGAATAATAGATAAGAACAGTATAGATTGATGCATTGCTAAAAAAAGAGAGAACACATTTTTTTTTTTTTTTTAAATACAGACATGAAACCCCTGAGTGTTGAAACAGTAACGAATTGCGATGTACTCATATTGGTGACAAATGCTAGAAGTTTACATGTGTAGTTCTCCTCTGCACTTATGTAGAAAGGAACTAGAAATGGAATAAATGGAATGAAATGAGTTAAAACTTAAAATAACCGTATGTAGCTGCATTCGCTCCTTTCCATTTACTTCTTTAGAATGATTTGTAAACAACATATGATAAAGTAATAGAAGAACAGAATCAATTGGATGATTCTGACGAATTAGGATTAACGTCCAGTGACAAACATTATGTGCATATATGAGAACGACAACACGTTATATACCCTGTGCCGTATTAGAAAGACACTTTAAGTCGGATTTAAGAACGTGCTACTCTGAACACGCACAAAAAAAGGCTGATTGAAAACGTTAATAATAAATGCATGCATATTCCAGCGGCCAATCCATAGACACATCCTTCCATAAAATGCAAAGAAAGTCAAAATAAAAATGCTGTGATACTGTTGCACCGTATTCAGTGTCATTTTTTTTTTTACTCAAGAACATCTCATTCTTAACTTTTTCAATGGGAAAATATAAAGGTAGCAAAACTATTATCGTGGCTAAATAACTCTTAATTGACACAATTTCAATTGTCCAACCCATTAACAGACTTTATTCCCATAATTTTCACTAAAACGAGGTATTATTCACGTTATATTACAATTATGAAATATTTAATAATGTCAATTTATTTTTTAGAACCAAAGTACTATTTTGTGTCCTTTAAATGATATCTAAAATTGTTTGTTTCGCCTTTTATTTAACCCGATTAACAGACCAATCGCCCATATAGCCACATACTCAATATAGGTTAACCGACCAATCTCTCGGTTAGCCGAGTGTCGGCCGTGAAGTTACCGAAAAATACTTGGCAAACAATTAAAGGGCATTGTAATAGAACTACCCGAAAAAGCGTGGACAATAAAATTCAATATTTCTTTTGTGTATTAAATCTGAATTAAGACCGACAAAATAGCAAAACTCTAAATAAATCTAAAATAAAATATTCATCCCCTGTTTGTGGAAAAAGTCACGTTTCATGATGAAATTGACAATGTAATAATAAAGCTGTGTTACTATATTTAGGAAATAAATACAACTAGATACTTCCAGTATAAAGCAGCCATTATAGATTGTAGGACGTCATGTCAGCAGTTAAGTTATTTGAGGTTGCTGTAAGTTAAGTACTGCAAAGAATAAGTGCTTGTCTGCTTATCTGCCGGAATGTCTTCGTGATCTTACCGGTTGTTATCTGGAGTTTAACATTTGTTAAACGGTGACCTCCCCTACTTCGGGTTTGGACGTCAAAAATAAACAACAGTTGAAAATGGGCAAGCTCAATACATTTATTATTCAGCTTCAAAATCAGAATGCAATATTTTACCCAGGACAACCCGTTCACGGACAGGTGTATGTTGATTTGAACGCAGATATGAAAATGAGAGGTATTTTTCATTTTTTTTTCTCAAAATCTGATAGTTTTACAGGTATTGCGAAATGATATAATTTATGTACATGAAATCAAAATCATTTCGCAATACCTGTAAAACTATCAAATAATTTATTTTTATTTCGAAACCTATACGATAGCACTCATAGATTTTCAAGATTATCAAAAACCGTGTTGAGAATTTTTAGTGCTATAAATAACCAAGCAAACATATCTTGGTCGAATCCATGACAAGTCGCCCCACTGGCAAGTCGCCCCACTCCTAGTCGCCCCACTTTAAAAAAACCCGCCCCAACCTGGATCACCAACTCGCCCCACTTTTTTTAAAATCGCCCCACTTGTGAAATGTGTTAAATCCCGTTAATATTACTCCTGAAAACTCGCCCCACTGAATGGAAAACGATAAAATCTAGATTAACATATTATTAACCAGGATGAATGTAGTAAAGCCAACTCGCCCCACTCATGGAAAAAGATGTTATCTTGTTGTATATAACTTAAATTCCGTAAACATTACTCCTGCCAACTCGCCCCACTTATAGAAAACGATAATATCTAGATTAATATATTATTAACCAGGATGAATGTATTAATGCCAACTCGCCCCACTTATGGAAAAAGATGTTATTCCGTGAATATTACTCCTGCCAACTCGCCCCACTTGAAAGAAAACGATAATATCTAGCTTAGATTTATATTATATTATTAACCAGGATGAATGTAGTAATGCCAACTCGCCCCACTTATGGAAAAAGATGTTATCCCGAGACAAAAGTAATCAATCTGGTAATTGCTATGATAACAAATTGCTGTTAATTGAAATCCGTTAAGTATTATGATATATTGCATTATGATACAATTAACAGGTTTCTTTTCAATTGTTATGCAAATAACTAATCTTAAAAAAATACAGTTATTCTTCAATAATACGAAAATTATTTTTAAGTGGGGCGAGTTTTTATATTTTAATTTTATATCTAAATATTACCGTTTTCCATTAAGTGGGGCGAGTTGGCAGGAGTAATATTAAACATGATTTAACCAATTTCACATGTGGGGCGATTTTTTAAAAAGTGGGGCGAGTTGGTGATCCAGGTTGGGGCGTTTTTTTTTAAAGTGGGGCGAGTTGGTGAAAAAGTGGGGCGACTAGGTGTGGGGCGACTTGCCAGTGGGGCGACTTGTCCTGCTCAGTTTGCCCAAAATCACATTCGCTCCCCTTTATGTGCACTCCTTTAAATCATGTTATAGTACAAAATTTTTTGTATTGTTATAAAGTTAAGTGATATATACATGTATACATGGCTAATACAGTAGATATTAATTACCATGATTTCAGTTGATTAGCTTTTTTTTTAATTTTAATTTGTAATTATAAGTAGCATGTGGCTTACTGCGGGAAAGACATATATGTCCTTTGTGTAAAAAAAAATGATTTTTTTTTCCCTTTCGTAATATTTCTGAAAAAACACTTTCCTTCAATTATTGAATACATTTTATATATTTTATTCATCATGTGGTTATTATTTTTGTTGTTTGGTTTTAGTTCTTGTGCCCAACAATAAATAAATATTTAAAACAAATGTCCTTAACTCTTTTAGATTTGGAGGGACACATATATATACTAAGTATTGAACTTGACGCTTGCCTTGGTTTTCTTACAAATTAATTAAACAACGAAAAAGTCTACGTTGGTAAATAAGTCTACAATTAATTTACCGACCCGAATTGTAAAATTGGCATAAAATAGCATTCTGCATTTAAATGTTTTTTTTTATGCATTATTAGTTATTATAAACTTTAGTTTATGTGCAAAAATAGATAGATACTATGGAGTTATTGAAAACCCATTAGGTGCAGGAATCAGCCAAATATTGAGAAAAGCCTTTACCGTAAAGACAGCTAGAGAAGGCCCCGACATGAAAAAAATGTAAAATTAGCATGAAAACTAATGCGGGGTTCACACATTGCCGATTATTGCTCCCGTTTGAGATCAGACAGCGATACGACACGAAAAGTGAAAAATTGGATTAGTATCCGCAACAGATTCCTACTAGTCGGGAAGGGTCCGAATAGTTCGGCAAAGCACCCCGACAGTAAGGTGCGTCCCGTAACATTCGGGGAAACTCAGCCGATTTTGTCTAGTCAGATTACAATCGTGCCTATGTCGTGACAGATTCTGTTTTATCTGATCGAATTCCTAAATATGTTCTGTGTATTCGGGACGGTGTCCTGTGGAACGGGAATGATCTGGAGAAATTTTTCATTGCTGTTTTTCTGCCAATTGAGTCCAGATTGCATCCAGATCTTGTTGATTGCGAACCGTTTTTGCCGAAGCAGTCCCGTTATTAATTCTAAATTCGTCAATGATACCCACGTCAGAGTCCAGACAATTAATACAATACGACTGAGACCAGACAAAGCCGTTTGCAATGTGATATAGCAGACCGTAATAGGATTACGTTCCGACAGTACCTGTACATCCCAAGTATGACGTCAGTTTTCGAACGGATAACTTCCGTCAGCGTCGGTTCACTGTCTTGTCACTATCTAATCTCTGTCGGATTGCATTTGGTAAAATTGGGACGCAGTCGTGACAGACTCGGTCGAATTTTACCTGGCGAAAGATACAAATCGGATTAGAAGCGGATTTAGAACGGGATTATCTGGATAAATTCGCTTGGAAACGGTTGAATATCGACGATTCCTGAACAATATCTGATTGTTGTCGTGATTCAATTTTTTTTTTTTTCACAAATTTAAATTAAAGTTTGAATTTCCATCCACGATTCATAGGATCTTGATCAGACTTTTGATAAATTTTAATCAGGAATGGTCCTGTCAAGGACGGCAGTAAAAATCGGGAATGTGTGACCCCAGCTTAACGGCATAATTTATAACAAATTAGTTTATGATAAAAACATATGTGACAGACATGATCCAACCACAACCACTGAATTACAGACTCATGACTTGGGACCTAAACAAAAGAGTGTGCTATCTTTATTTTTCCGGTCATTTTTTGCTTGACGAGTGTTGTTACCTTTTGAAATATTTGCTGCTGAAAACTTATGTCTAATTTAATCTATTTCCTGTTAAAGTTTTTTTTGTATCCTGCCTTTCAACCTTTTAAAACAAGTGTTCAAGATTATTATATATATAATTTTATAACGCGTGGAATGTAATGATTCAAAGTTACACCACATTAGAACAGTATTTACACCAATAGAAGATCAGAGTTTTACATTTTTAACGGCAAATTTTGAAATTCCTTTACATTTATTCAATGAAGTAACACCATACGATGTTTACATTTGAGACCAGTCAACATTTTTAAAACTCATATAATGATCTATCCTGCTGATACTGAATACGGTGCTTTAAACAAAAATCTATGTTTTCCTTAGTACAATTCACATGCTATTTAATTTTTTTGTGGGGGATAAAAATCGAAAGATGTAATAAAATATCTTTTCTAAATATATGTGTAAATATAAGATTGAAGTAAGCATATAAATTCAGAAAGCCCTTTATTATTTATCCTAAAAATATATACATATTGATGTTTACAAATAGTATAAATATACCATTGAACAATAGTTATCAAAGAAATTAAGCAGTTATTAACGAAAATATTAGAACAGAACCTAAAAAAATAAAAAAACACAAAACATAAACATGTAAAAATACAGCTAATTGCGCACACCACCCACAGATCCCTACACCTTAATGAAAAATAGAGGTATGCAAAGATATTACAGTTAAGAAGGGATTTTATGGTGGTAATTAGTAAGCGTGCAGGTACTAATGTGTGTTTGATTTGGATTTGTCATACGTCAAGCATCAATGTGATATAATAATGAATATGACAAATGAAATATGATATGAATAGATAAAGGAAGATGTGGTATGAGTGCCAATGAGACAACTCTCAATCTGAGTCACAATTTATTAAAGTAAACCATGATAGGTCAAAGTACAATTGCTTCATCACGGAGCCTCGGCTGAGTCACAAAGCAGCAAGCTATAAAGGGCCCACACAATTCTAGTTTGAAAAAAAACAACGGAAAAAATAACGGTCTGTTCTATATAAAAATCGAGAAACACTTATGAACCACACCAACAAATGACAACTACTGAACATCAATATATCATAGAAAATGATAAGAGTATTAAACTCAAGAAATATTACAAGTGATGACACTAGCGTCTGTGCAACCATCATCTACACAGAAAAGGGAAAAAGACGATTACAGTGTATCACTGATGGAGGATATTTACGGAGACTGATACATTTTACAGTATACAGAGCAAAACATTTCACAGCATTGACATATTTTTGGCATCTTTAAACATTTCTATTAAAAAAAGGATATATAAAGTGTGCATGTGTAAACACCATTTATCTTAAATGTGTCTTGCTTAAAAAATTAAGGCTGAAAACTAATTGCGTCATAATTAGCCAATAAAATGTTTTTTCTTTTTAGGTGTGGCGATATTTATGTTGGGCACATACATCCTTTATAACATTATATCAACTTGGGCATAGTAAATCTAATAACACAGCACTTTTTAACTCAGATTGTTTTGTATAACTTGTTCATCGTTTGGCCTTTAAAGCTTACCTATGCTTTGATATACAAAAATATGAGAGCTTACTTCTTACGAATCAATAATAAGTGCACAATCACTTGCTATTGAAACGGGGTGATACACAGTTAACATAAAGCACTAGCAACTGAAAGTTTCTGTAAATTTTGCAGAGATAACACATAGAATATTGTGCGTATGTCCCCAATATAAAAACCTTCGGGAGAATTTATGTTTAAGTTTTCAAAAATTGATTAAAGTTGATGTTATTAAATCAGTATCATATTTAAATGATCAAAATAAAATGGCTGATGCAAACCAAATTTGTAAATATATATGAGACAAGCATTTGAATATAAAAAAGGAGATGTCAGATGTGGTGTGATTGGCAATAAGACAACTATCCACAACTTTCAAATGACGTGGATGTAAGTACATTGTAATTACACGCAACTGTGTATGTACGGTCATTAACAATGAGAAAACCACAATTTAAAGTTCAAAACAATGCTTAGTGTCAGTAAGTTTACCATAAATAATGGAAGAACTATACAAAAGATAGACTTGTAGTTATAGATACAGAATGTAATAAATTTTCTCTTATTTTGCATTATGTTTTATTTACATTATTTGTCATGTTGTATATATGTCATGTTTGTTGAAGTAAACTTGGCATACGCAATACCATCTTTGTATATATATATATATATGTTTGCTTTATCCAATGAAATATTTGATTTGATCTAAGATCACCAACCGAAAATAAGTAAATCTGACTTAAAGTATAGTGCTGTTTTTGCAAAAACTGAACGTTTTCTTCAAAACACTGCAAAGTGCTTGACTAATTGAAAAGCGCGAAACTTCCTTAGGACGTGACGTGATCATCATTATGACGTTATGTCATGTCATATAAATAACGTTATTTTTTGTTTTATTTTTTTTTTATGTTTAATAATTCTTCAATGATTTGAGTTAACATGCTGTTAAATTATACAAGACTGTATAACAATTTAATGTTTTTGGTATTTTTTACTGAAATTGACCCGTTTCTGGACAATGTTTTGAAATTTAGCTACGCACTAAGAGGGTTAAGGGAGCTCGCAGGTATAAATCGATTTTTTTAAGTACAAATGTGTAGGATTTCGCTAGTTTTTTCTATAAATGATCTTTGTCATATACTTAAATGTAATAGAAAATTGAAATAAAAAAATAGGGTCACCGTTCATTTAGGCTCACAATCTGCTTTCGAAAGAAGCAATCATTTTCTTTAAGGTACTTTTTATACTTACCGCAAAAATTTAAAATATTTTGGTCGTACATTTATATCATGTCGTTGTCATCTGCGTTGTCATCGTCAGCATTGTCCGAAGACGTATGATTTCTTGATAATAACTTTAGTATAATTAAATAGAAATCAATAAAATTTTATCACAAGGTTTATAACTACTACAGGAAGGTTGGGATTGATTTTGGGGTTTTGGTCTGAACAGCTGAGGAATTAAATTAAAGTGGCCAAAAGGGGCCAAAATTAAACTGTTTGATTTCATCAAAAATTGAATTATTGAGGTTCATTGATATGCCGAGTCTAATCGTGTTTTTAGATATTTTTTTTATTATGGGCCCAGTTTTCAAGTTGGTCCAAATTGGGGTAAAAAATTAAAATTTGTTTGATTTCAACAAAAATTGAAAATATGGGGTTCTTTGACATGTTTGATATGCTAAATCTTACCATGTATTTAGATTTTTGATTTTTTGGCCTGTTATCAAATTGGTCTACATTGAGGTCAAAAGGGTTCAAAATTATACTTTGTTTCATCAAAAATTGAATTCTTGGGATTTGTTGATATGCTGAATCAATCCATGTATTTAGATTTTGAATATAGGACCATAATCATTGATTATAGGTAAATTTAATTTTTTTAAGTTCATTAGACCACATTCATTCTGTGTCAGAAACCTATGCTGTGTCAAATATTTAATCACAATCCAAATTCTTAGATGTATCAAGCTTGAATGTTGTGTCCATACTGGCCCCAATTGTTCTGAGTTTGACCTCTGCAGTCGTATCAAGCTGTACTCTGCGAAGTATTTTATTTTCTGTTGAACTTATAGGAGAAATATTGGTTATATAAGATAAAAAGAGAACTATATTACAGAGGTCGCCCAAATTTTACAATTGTTTAGTTTAAGTACAGCTTATTTGAAAATAGTAATAATAATAAATAGGTTACGAATGGGTTAAAAAAGTTGTTTCAATTTGGTATTTTTTAAGGGAGATACATGTAATTAAAATTATTTGGAGCTTTTTCAATGATATAAACATTTTAAAAGTGTTCTGGGGCCAAAATTAATTGATTTTTTTGTTGTCGATTTTTGTACCATATCATAAACTAATAATTGATAGTGTAATAAAAAAAAATTATAATGAAAAAAAAATGTTTAAATTTTTCTGAAAATTTTGTACCGTCGAGCCTCCTTAAGTTATATTCTTAGACATTTAAATATAATCCTAATAGAGAGAAAATTGTGGGATGGGAATGTGTAGGGTGCCAGCATGAGATGGGAGGTAACAGACCTGTTAGCTATAAGCAAATGTTCAAAAATTAGATAAAATTCAAAAGCTTTTAGACCATTATTCTTCTGTACACAAGACTGTAGCTTTTTCTTCTTATATAAGATATTCATGTCCTAGCAAAATCTATGACTGCTTTGTGTCTTGAGATTTAACCATCCAAAGGGTAGAAATTGAGTTTTAAAAAATGCTGAAATCTAATCTCTTTCCTACTTTCAATTTGGTCAAATCACTTCTTTTTTGTGCCCCATTTATGGGCATTATGTTTTCTGGTCTGTGCTTCCATCTGTTCGTCCCGCTTCAGGTAAAAGTTTTTAGTTGAGGTAGTTTTTTGATGAAGTTGAAGTCCTATCAACCTGAAACTTAGTACACATGTTCTCTATGACATGATCTTTCTAATTTTAATACCAAAAATTTTAATGCCAAAGTAGAGATTTTACCCTATTTTCACTGTCCACTGAAACATAGAAAAAGAAAAGTGCAGATGGGGCATCCGTGTACTTGGGACACATTCTTTTTTTGTTCAAAAATCAATTCTTTCGCCATACATGACATGTTTTACTTGTTTTATCAACCATGTTAACAATATGTACATGTAACGTAAAGGATCACTAGATAAGTAGGTAAAAATGTTAAAACTTCAAGGCAAACATGTATAGTAGTACAAAAAATAAGGAAATAATACCCCATATTCATAGACCTTGAACGATATAAGAATAAAGATTCATCAAACTTTCGTTTTACTGCATGAAGTATTTTTTTTCTCACAGTTGAAAAAACAGGAAATATTTTATCATTTAACAGAGTACTTTAACATGATTAAATTTATAAGTGATGAACCATAGTAATTTTGTTCGTAGTGCTTTTAAATGAAACACAAATATAAAATCAACATTACACACATTATAATCTACATATTTAAATTAATGTTTATGCCATGTAAAAAACGATTAATCATTTCCCCTTACAAAGCCAATTCTGTATCTATCCTCAGCATTGACCCTCTGGGTCAATTCTTTTTGTCTGCTATTTTTTTGCAGATGAAAAAAGAAAGATGATCTCTTTAAAGTGTTTTTATTAACATTGCTAAATTATCATATCTCTAGTTTCACATAGCATATAACACAATGTAAAATGTAAAACTAGAATTCTCTGTTGGGGATAAATTATTTTTCCCTAAAAAATAGAATAAAATAAAATGTTTTTCCTGCCTGTCCACCCTAATAATTTTCACATGTTAGGGGAAACCAAAAATTCATTTGTCAAAGAGCTTACATATGAACATGTAATATGTCTGTTTTTCAGATGTTATGTTAAGTTATGATAGTAAGGGGTGCATGTCTGTCTTGCAGAGTTCATCTGACCTTGACATGATTTACATTAATCATGAACAATGTTAATTTTATGTTTACTTGTAGTTAAACCTTCATGATACATACTTTCGACATAAGTTCACTCATGAGAATTTAAGAAGACAAGACATTTCAGTAATTAATGTAAACCTACAAATTTGCTAGTGAATTATTTTAGAAATTTTCTGATTAGAAACATTTCACGAATATAATTGGTATTTTAAACTTGTTTTTAGCTAACCTGGCCTAAAAGGCCAAGTGAGCTTTTCTCATCAATTGGCGTCCGTCGTCGTCGTTAACTTTTACAAAAATCTTCTCCTCTGAAACTACTGGGCCAAATTAAACCAAACTTGGCCACAATCATCATTGGGGTATCTAGTTTAAAAAATGTGTCCGGTGACCCGGCCAACCATCCAAGATGGCCGCCATGGCTAAAAATAGAACATAGGGGTAAAATGCAGTTTTTGGCCTATAACTCAAAAACCAAAGCATTTAGAGCAAATCTGACAGGGGTAGAATTGTTAACCAGGTGAAGATTTATCTGCCCTGAAATTTTCAGATGAATCAGATAACCCGTTGTTGGGTTGCTGCCCCTGAATTAGTAATTTTAAGGAAATTTTGCTGTTTTTGGTTATTATCTTGAATATTATTATAGATAGAGATGAACAGTAAACAGCAATAATGTTCAGCAAAGTAAGATTTACAAATAAGTCTACATGACTGAAATGGTCAGTTGACCCCTTTAGGAGTTATTGCCCTTTATAGTCAATTTTTAACCATTTTTCGTAAATCTTAGTAATCTTTTGCAAAAATTTTCTCCTCTGAATCTACTGGGCCAAATTAATCCAAACTTGGCCACAATCATCTTTTGGGTTAGTAGTTTGATAAATGTGTCCGGTGACCCGGCCATCCAACTAAGATGGCCGCCATGGCTAAAAATAGAACATGGGGTAAAATGCAGTTTTTGGCTTATAACTCAAAACCCAAAGCATTTGGAGCAAATCTGACGTGAGGTAAAATTGTTTATCAGGTCAACATTTATCTGCTCTGAAATTTTAGATGAATCAGACAACCCGTTGTTGGGTTGCTGACCCTGAATTGTTAGTTTTAAGGAAATTTTGCTGTTTTTGGTCATTATCTTGAATATTATTATTGATAGAGAAAAACTGTAAGCAACAATAATGTTCAGCAAAGTAAGATTTACAAATAAGTCAACATGACCGAAATGGTCAATTGACCCCCTTAGGAGTTATTGTTCTTTATAGTCAATTTTTAACAATTTTCATAAAATTTGTAAATTTTTACTAACATTTTCCACTGAAACTAATGGGCCAAGTTCATTATAGATAGAGATAATTTTAAGCAGCAAGAATGTTCAGTAAAGTAAGATGTACAAACACATCACCATCACCAAAACACAATTTTGTCATAAATCCATCTGCTTCCTTTATTATTCACATAGACCAAGGTGAGCGACACAGGCTCTTTAGAGCCTCTAGTTTCCTATTTATCTCAATCAAGTTGTTTTAGAATCATGAAATAAAATCGCCACGAATTGGGCTAGAAAGCTTAAGGGTTTCTAGCAAATTAAAGTATCTTTTTTATTCTACCGAAATAAAGTATCCGCAAATAAAGTTGGTTTAAAATATATGTATGTAAATATGAAACTCATTAGTATTTTCTTGTCATGTTTTTTTTTCTCCTTCATTTATCAATGTGTTTTTTAATATTTATTTTACTTTTTTGTTCATATTTTCTTACAGAAGTTCGACTCAAATTTGAAGGATATGGCAATGTTCATTGGTCAGAACGACACTCATCAGGGTCTGGAAAGAATCGTCATACAAGAACTGTACATTACAGGGCTCGGGAAAACTACTTTGATATTACTGTCGCTTTATATGGACAGTGTAAGAAAAATATGTGCTTATACATGCAATATCTATTGCAGCCTTGTTTATTTTTTGACAATTACAAAATGTACATTCCAGAATATACTAGGGATTCATTTATTTTCATAGGTACAAATTTTGGTAGATAAAGAATATAGAGAAAAATAGTCCAAAAATATTTTTAAAAAATAGAGATAAATAATTAAATATAAATATTGGATAAAGATCATTGTAAATTAAGAAGAGAGAAAAATGTTCAATATAAAAAGATATATAGAGAAAAATGGTAGAAAAAAATAATTAAGAACAAAGATGAAGGACACCCCAAAAAACAAGCATGAAAAAAGACTACATGTAAACCTTGTTGAAATGTACATTTTATATGAATATGAACAAATAAATTTCAACAAAATTAAGGAAAACTTTCAGCAAGTTCTAATATTCATTTATTGAGGAAATTAACATATGATTTGTATTAAGGACCCAAAGTGTGCTCTCCTGGGATACAAAAGTAATTGTAATTTGATATTTGAAATAAATTGTAGTAAATTTAAAAAAGAAAATACATGATCATGTACACAATGGTATTGAATAATGAATGACTTTGGTGTTAAATTTGATATTTTATATTTATTACAATTATTGATTTGAACAAGGTAGTTTCTCGAGCACTGTATTAATTTTATATGATTTTATTGATTCTGGTTATGATCAAACTCAAATTTTGCAGTAAGTTATTGATGGGTTTTAAAATAGGTTTAGATGAATGAGTTGAGAGGGGGGTGGGTATTTTTATGTTTAGATAGATTCTGTGATGCCAAGTTTTATGTTTCGACCTTAGTTTCTGAAAATTTTAAAATACTTGCATTATTTCAGAAATTCGTCTCAGATTTCAAGGCAATGCTAATGTTCATTGGACTGAGCAACACGAGACAGGGACAGGGGATGATCGGAGAACAGAAACAGTTACATACAGTGCTCGTGAAAAATACTTTGATATTACTGCTGCCTTGTATGGCAAAAGTAAGGCTTGAATCATGACCTTGTCCAACATCAATGTTTTTAAAAAAGCTAAATTTAATGAAATTTGTCATGCGATTAAAACATTTACATTTGCTTGAGAAATGTTAAAAGTGTTAATTCAAATATAAGTTTATGATTAGATGCTTTGTTTAAGTTTAGGAATATGTTAGAGTATCATGCATGGAACAGTATTTCATTAAATTTTTTAAGCATTTTCAGTCCTGCTACAAACACAAACATTTCTATCTTTGCATTTATAAACCCAATGTATCTAAAAATAATTAACATAAAACAAAAATGATTTTAAAGATATTTATAGTCCTTTATAAAGAAATTTGTGATTTTTAAATTTTTTTACACAGAATGTTTTTCATAGTTTATATTTGTATGTTAGCTCTAGGACATGGTGAGAAGCTGCCTAGTGGACAACATAACTTTCCCTTCCAGTTTATACTGCCACCCACCTTACCATCTTCATTTGAACACCAGTATGGACAGGTCAGATACATGTTGAAGGCCACCATTGACAAGCCATGGAAATTTGATCATACCACTAAACTACCATTTACTGTTGTTTCTCTACTAGATTTGAATGCTATTCCAGAAGCTCCGGTAACACTTTTATATATCTTTTAATACTAGAATGAATAATGTTAGAATTTTAAAGCAATACACTGTCCACACTAGGAAAGAGTATTCTATTTTTAGACAACGGAAATCAAAAGATGATAACTAGACCTATTGCCATAAATAAATGAAACAAAGGTATGGAGCACTTTATGCAGATTCTGTTGGGAAATCTAAATAAGAAATTTAATCAACAATCAATTATCCTACATGTAAAAGGTAGATAAAATAACATTGTCTAGTAGCGAACAAATAACAAATTTGATCAAAAACCCTTTATGTAAATAAAAAAAACAACAATTAATCATACAGAACTTTTATTCAGCAAATTATCAAAAATTTGAATTGCATCTGTATTATGCCCCATTATGTTTTTTGGTCTGTGTGTCTCTCTGTTAGTATGTTGGTTTGTCTGTCTTTCTCACTTCAGGTTAAAGTTTTTGTTCGAAGTAGTTTTTCACAAAGTTGAAGTCCAATCATCTTTAAACTTAGTACAAATGTTTACTATGATATGATCTTTCTAATTTTGATTCCAAATTAGAGTTTTGATTCCAATTTCACTGTCCACTGAACATAGAAAACTATAGATGGCATGGTACATCCATGTACTATGCACACATTCTTGTTTATAATATATAAATATTATTATTGTAGCGACCAATGCAGAATCAGGTAGCAAAGACTCTTTGTTGTTTATGTTGTGAATCAGGGCCAATAACTGGTGTTTTAAGAGTAGACAAAACTGGATATGTTCCAGGGGAAGCTATCTATCTTCAGGGGGAAATACAGAATTTGTCCGATACAGAATGTTCGGTGGAGGTCAAGCTTAATCTGGTAAGAAGTTTTAAAATTTTTTTTTTTTTTTTAGCTCAGCTCCCTCAACAGACCAGCATACATTAATAGACACCATATGGGGAGAATATATGATTTGTGACACTTTCGACCCATGAAAGAAAATTAAACCTACTAAGTACATTTATATGCTGTTTTTATCGCTAACTGACTATAGTTGTTTTAATCAAGACAAATTAGTATAGAATGGTGACTTTTGATGTCTGAAGACAATTTTTATGTTACTTTGACTATTTCATATCTTTTTAGAACATGCTGTTCCATGCAACATCAAAAACAAGATCAGTTCCCCAGGAGGTGACAAAACTAGTTTTAGACCGATCCAATCCTGGTGAAACACAAAGCTTATCAGGCAAAAGGATAGTTATCCCTCCTGTTGCACCATCCTTTCTGGCTGGATGTTCCATCATAGACATCAGATATCATTTAGAGGTATGTTTGGCTCATGCTCTATACATTACTGTAAATTTATAAATTATTGCAAATTATTGTCGTATATTGGTATCACGTTGGCGTCGTCGGCCTAAGACATTTGTTTTTCGCACTCTAGCTTTAGTAAATGTAAATAGAGATTTATGAAATTTATACACAAGGTTTATGACCATAAAAGAAAGGTTGGGATTGATTTTGGGTGTTTTGGTCCCAACAGGTTAGGAATTAGGGGCAAAAAAGGGCCCAAATAAGCATTTTTCTTGGTTTTCTCACAATAATTTTAGTATAAGTAAACAGAAATCTATGAAATTTTAATATCAGGTTTATGACCACAAAGGAAGATTGGGATTGATTTTGGGAGTTTTGGTCCCAACAGTAAAGGAATTAGGGTAAAAAAAAAAGGTCCCAAATAAGCATTTTTCTTGGTTTTTAGACGACCCCAAAAATTGAATTTTTTTTGGTCGTACCGTATATTGGTATCACGTTGGCATCATCAGCCTAAGATATTGGTTTTCGCACTCTAACTTTAGTAAATGTTAATAGAGATCTATGAAATTTAATACAAGGTTTATGACCATAAAAGAAAGGTTGGGATTGATTTTAGGTGTTTTGGTCCCAACAGTTTAGGAATTAGGGTCCAAAAAGGGCCCAAAAAAGCATTTTTCTTGGTTTTCGCAAAAGTTTAGTATAAGTAAACAGAAATCTATGAAATTTTGACATAAGGTCTATGATCATAAAAGGAAGGTAGGAATTGATTTTGGGAGTTTTAGTCCCAACAGTATAGGAATTAGGGGCCAAAAACAGGTCCCAAATAAGCATTTTTCTTGGTTTTTGCACAATAACTTTAGTATAAGTTAATACCGTAGAAATCTATGAAATTTTTACACAATGTTTATGACCACAAAAGGAAGGTTTGGATTGATTTCCGGAGTTTTGGTCCCAACATATTAGGGGCCAAAAGGGTCCAAAATTAAACTTTGTTTGATTTCATCAAAAATTGAACTATTGGGGTTCTTTTATATACCGTATCTAACCATGTATTTAGATTCTTAATTTTTGGTCCCGTTTTCTAATTTGTCTACATTAAGGTCCAAAGGGTCCAAAATTAAACTTATTTGATTTTAACAAAAATTAAATTTTTGAGGTACTTTGATATGCTGAATCTAAACATGTACTTAGTTTTTAGCTCACCTGTCCCGAAGGGACAAGTGAGCTTATGCCATCACTTGGCGTCCGTCGTCGTCCGTCGTCTGTCGTCCGTCGTCTGTCGTCCGTCGTCTGTCGTCGTAAACTATTTCAAGAATCTTCTCCTCTGAAACTCCTGGGCCAAATACTTTCAAACTTTAACTGAATGTTCCTTAGGGTATCTAATTTATAAATTGTATCCGAAGTTTTGATCTATCAACAAACATGGTCGCCATTGCTAAAATTAGAACATAGGGGTCAAATGCAGTTTTTGGCTTATAACTCAAAAACCAAAGCATTTAGAGCAAATCTGACATGGGGTAATATTGTTTATCAGGTCAAGATCTATCTGCCCTGAAATTTTCAGATGAATCAGACAACCTGTTGTTGGGTTGCTGCCCCTGAATTGATAATTTTAAGGAAATTTTGCTGTTTTTGTTTATTATCTTGAATATAATTATAGATAGAAATAAAACTGTAAACAGCAATAATGTTCAGCAAAGTAAGATTTACAAATAAGTCAACATGACGGAAATGGTCAGTTGACCCTTTTAGGAGTTATTGCCCTTTATAAAAATCTTCTCCTCTGAAACTACTGGGCCAAATACTTCCAAACTTTAATTGAATGTTCCTTAGGGTATGTAGTTTGTAAATTGTATCCGAAGTTATGATCTATCTACAAACATGGTCGCCATTGCTAAAAATAGAACATAGGGGTCAAATGCAGTTTTTGGCTTATAACTCAAAAACCAAAGCATTTAGAGCAAATCTGACATGGGGGTAATATTGTTTATCAGGTCAAGATCTATCTGCCCTGAAATTTTCAGATGAATCAGACAACCTGTTGTTGGGTTGCTGCCCCTGAATTGGTAATTTTAAGGAAATTTTGCTGTTTTTGGTTATTATCTTGAATATTATTATAGATAGAGATAAACTGTAAACAGGAATAATGTTCAGCAAAGTAAGATTTACAAATAAGTCAACATGACGGAAATGGTCAGTTGACCCCTTTAGGAGTTATTGCCCTTTATAGTCAATTTTTAACCATTTTTCGTAAATCTTAGTAATCTTTTACAAAAATCTTCTCCTCTGAAACTACTGGGCCAAATACTTCCAAACTTTAACTGAATGTTCCTTAGGATATCTAGTTTGTAAATTGTATCCGAAGTTATGATCTATCAACAAACATGGTCGCCATTGCTAAAAATAGAACATAGGGGTCAAATGCAGTTTTTGGCTTATAACTCAAAAACCAAAGCATTTAGAGCAAATCTGACGTGATGTTTATCAGGTCAATTTCTATCTGCCCTGAAATTTTCAGATGAATCAGACAACCTGTTGTTGGGTTGCTGCCCCTGAATTGATAATTTTAAGGAAATTTTGCTGTTTTTGTTTATTATCTTGAATATAATTATAGATAGAAATAAACTGTAAACAGCAATAATGTTCAGCAAAGTAAGATCTTCAATTAAGTCAATTTGACCAAAATTGTCAATTGACCCCTTAAGGAGTTATTGCCCTTTAAAGATTTTTTTCACAATTTGTTCATCATGTTGACTTTCTTTAAAAAATCTTCTCCTTTGAAACTGCTGTATCAATTTCAGCCAAACTTAGGCTAAATGAGTTTCAGAGTATCTAGTATAAATTTTATATTTTATTTCCTTGTATGTCAAGAAACATAGCTCCTATGGCTAAAATAGAACATAGGAGAAAATGATTATTTTTTTTGGCTTTTGAAGAAAATAGGACGATCCAAAAAACATTTAAATAAATTGAAAAGCCAAAATAATCATTGATGAGAGATTTAACCAAAAGAATTAAGGTGAGCGATTCAGGCTCTTGAGAGCCTCTTGTTTGATTATGGGCCCAGTTTTCAAGTTGGTCCAAATTGGGGTCCAAAATTAAACTTTGTTTGATTTCAGCAAAAATTCAATATATGGGGTTCTTCAATATGCTGAATCTATACCATGTATTTAGATTTTTTAATATTTAGGACTGGTTATCAAGTTTGTCCACATTCAGGTCTAAAGGGTCCAAAATTGAACTTTATTTTATTTCTTTGATATGATGAATCTAACCATGTATTCAGATTTTGGATATTGGAATACCACGAAGGGATGGTAAGAATTGACTTTAAGAGTTATGGCTCAAACCGTTAAGGAATAAGGTGCAAAAAGGGGGAAAAGGGTTTCCATGTCAATGGACAATTACTTACCGTCTTTTGGTATGTATAGTGCGCATTTGTGTATAGTGCGCACCCCCTTTGTGGCCCGAGAAACGAGAGAAAAAAAGTTTATTGGTCATATAATACTCCTAGACATTTTTAGAAAAGTTACAGCTGGAAAATCGGCAAACAGGAAGTTTATCGGTAAACAGGAAGTTTTTTAAATGGACACCAATGTCGGAGAATTCCGTACAGAATACGTAATTAATATGAAATTGAAAGTATTCTTACAAATGAATAAGAATTTTATTACATTGAGATAAATATTTTAATCCAAATTTAATAAATGGTTTGAGTATCAAGGACAAGATTAAATGTCCAAATTATTGTTCTGATTCAAACAATAAAATAATTACGAATTGGTCTAATAATTATAATTCATGTCATTAGTGCTGTAATAAAGTGTTAAAATCTCATTGTTTTTATTTTTTGTTTGATGATTCTAGCTGTTAATCCGGATTATCACACCTCAATCAGCAGGTCTAATTGATGTCAAAACAAATCAGTGACAGGTTGACCTTGTCACTAATTAAATTCATTCAGGTTACAATTATGGGATTATCATGTTTTCAATCGTTATTTCTTGAATGGTTTTAAACAGTTGCTTAAAAGTTGAAAAGTTACAAAGTAAAAACGTATTTTTCCTAATAAATTTGTCATAGAGTAAATCATCACTTTACAATATTAAGTCACATGACTGACCCACATGGCTTGCAATCACCTGATCAATACATTAGAAAAAATGGCGGTTTACCTTTTCAAAACGAGCGTGGTTTATTCAATTTTCATACACTTTTCTTCAACTCTCTATGATGAACACATACAAAAACAGTAAGTTATGACAACAAGGAACACAGAGGCTAATTTAATCGACAGCAAAAGCTTTATTGTGGCTTTATTAGGACTTGGCAAATTTCCGGATTGCAAAACAGATGGACAAATTTACACAATAAACGTAACAACAAAGATATAAAATGTATTTTATTTGAATAAAACATGACAAATCAAGAACAATACGATACATATTACAATTATAACATGTAAAACATAAAACAATCAAGGTTTTAGCAAAAATATTCCGTACTCTTCACTTCACTTGGAAATTTCTTTGTCGTAGTTTGGACCTGAAAAAAAGACTAAGAAATTGTTTGTAGTCATGTATAACACGCACCCCTCTTACAAGAAACATGACCTAGGGTATAAATGTGCGCGTTATACATACCAAAAGACGGTAAGTACAAAACATAATTTAAAAGCAGTGTAAATTTGTTAATTGAAACTCATTTTAATAGCTCATCTAAACTGCTCTTAAATTATGTATATTGGAAATTTGCCAAAAACTTTGTTATTAATGAACTTCATTGGAAATTTGCCAATATAAAATGTTGCATTGGAGTTATCTTTCTTTGTCCAGAATAGTAGTCAAATAAACTTAAATCATGACTGACATTTTATATTTTATGATGTATTTGATTAGAAATTTGAATTGAGATCATTTTTGAAATAAGGGAAAGGGGGAGGTGAAAAAAAATTGGTGGGGTTCAATTTTTCTTATTTCAGATTTCAGAAATGAAAAAGAAAATTTCTTCAAATATCAAAGGATTAATATTCAACAGCAAAGTGAATTGCTCAAAAGCAAAATAAAACATTTAGACCACATTCATTCTGTGTCAGAAACCTATGCTGTGTCAACTATTTAATCACAACCAAAATTCAGAGCTGTATCCAGTTTGAATATTGTGTCCATACTAGCCCAAACCGTTCAGGGTTCGACCTCTGCGGTGGTATAAAGCTGCGCCCTGTGGAGCATCTGGTTAATATTTGGGCCCGGCTATCAAATTGGTCCACATTGAGGTCTATAGGGTCTAAAATTGAACATTATTTGATTTCATAATAGGTAAATGTCCAATTTAAAATTTTAAAGTTTTTAAGTTTAAGTTCTTAGACCACATTCATTCTGTGTCAGAGACCTATGTGGTTTCAACTATTTAAACACAATCCAAATTCAGAGCTGTATCAAGCTTAAATGTTGTGTCCATACTTGCCCCAACTGTTCAGGGTTCAACCTCTGTGGTCGTATCAAGCTGCGCCATGCATAATCTGGTTATTATTGCTAAAAAGGCGACAGCGTTGCAAACTCAATTATTTTTAAAAATTTGAAATGTTTTATATGATTTATTATGGATTCTCAAAATCATAAAATTTAAATTTCATTTATTTTTAAAAAGCCTACAATGACAAAATTGCAATAATAAATGCACGCAATAGTTTCCAAATTTACAGTATTCATTATTACTATTATTAACATTATTGATACTGTGATTCATTATTATTGATTGAATACAAATTTTCTTGGATTTTGTGGGTACAGGTGAACCACAAATTTAAATGTTCAAATAATTACTAATGGTCTATAAGGCTTGCATGCAGACATTGGTAAAATAGAAATCAAGTATCATTGAAAATGCACAAAATCTACAAAAAACAGAAAACCAAGCCGAATGGGTGTTTGATGCAGCTAGAAAATACCACACCCAGTTTGCCCATAAACAATTATATATACTAGTCCAGAAAAATGGACACCATACTTAACTCTGAAACATATAAATGATAAAAAAAATTAAGAAACACAAGACGAACAAAGGCTTGAGGTTCCTGAAATAGGACAGGATTTAACTATGCTAAGATGTCTTCTGTATGATAAGTTATTAATTTCTCTGCTTTTGTGTATAATAAATACACTCATAGGACAGACATAATTAGAACTCAAAAAACTAACGGCATAATGTACAAAAAAATTATCGAAAACAAATAAATAATACAGCAACAAAGGACAACCACTGACTTACAGGATCCTGACTTGGGACAGACACATACATACAGTTTGTGGTGGTCTTGTAACATCAATATTTGTTTTTATGAGAGCTCTTTTAATTTGAGCTCACCTGGTCCGAAGGGCTAAGTGAGCTTTTCTCATCACTTTGCGTCCTTCGTCGTTAACTTTTACAAAAATCTTCTCCTCTGAAACTACCAGGCCAAATTAACCCATAATTAACCACAATCATCATTGGAGTATCTAGTTTTAAAAATTTGTCCGGTGACCTGCCCAACTAACCAACATGACCAAGATGGTTGCCATGGCTAAAAATAGAACATTGGAGTAAAATGAAGATTTTGGCTTATATCTCTGAAAGCAAGGCATTTAGAGCAAATCTGACATGGGGAAAAATTGTTTATCAGGTCAAGATCTATCTGCTCTGAAATTTTCAGATGAATCAACAACTTGTTGTTGGGCTGCTGCCACTGAATTGGTAATTTTAAGAAAATTTGGCAGCTTTTGGTTATTTATTTTGAATATAATTATAGATAGAGATAAACTGTAAAAAGCAATAATGTACAGCAAAGTAAGAGCTACAAATAAGTCAACTTGCCCAAAGTGGTCAATTGACACTTTAAGGAGTTATTGTCCTTTATAGTCAATTTTTAACAATTTTCATAATTTTTTACAAAATATTTTCCAGTCACTACTTGGGCCATTTTCATTATAGATAGAGATAATTGTAAGCAGCAAGATTGTTCAATAAAGTAAAATCTACAAACACATCACCAACACCAACACACAATTTGTCATGAATCCATCTGTGTCATTGCTTAATATGCTCATAGACCAAGGTGAGCGACACAGGCTCAGTAGAGCCTCTAGTTTTTTGTACAGATTATTTTTACGATATTAATTGTAATTTCAGTTACACATCAACCTGTCTAAAGTGTCAAAATGTTTATTAGTTCCCTTTGATATCATTAAATTGCTTGTTATTTCAGTTACACATCAACCCGTCTAGTGTGTCAACACGTTTAATATTTCCAGACGATATCATCATATTACAAACTTATCTTCAAGAGTGATTTATTTTTGCGACTAAGAAAATAACGCAAATAAAAATTGTTGCAAATATGTGAAACTTAAATCTTTCATTATTAAACCACAATAAGTAGAAAATCACGAAAATTATATAGCCGCAAGGTGAAGTAGAAAAGATAAAACAAGAAATAAAGTATCCGTGAAAAATAAGTTGGTTTACAGCACTTGTTATTTCAGTTTCTCGTCAACCTGTTTAGTGTGTCAAAACGTTTAATAGTTCTCCTAGATATCATCATCTTACTTATTATTTCAGTTACACGTCAATCCGTCTAGTGTGTCAAAACGTTTAATAGTTCCCGTGGATATCATCATAGGATCAATACCATTAAGAAGTTCATTTCATAGTATCATGCAGCCTCAGCCAGCTATTGCACCCCATGATGTAAATATTAATGTAGTTGGTCAAGGCCCAGGAGCATTTCCATCAGCACCAGAATTACGTAAGTAGGATTTTATTTTTGGGGAAAAACGTCTTCAAGCCGTCAATCCCCTATGGGGTTGACCAGAGTGACATCCCCTCACATCATTCATTTTGTTTTTTAGTGTGGAAAACCCCCAACAAATCTTACTGAGATTGATAAGAAGGAGACACACAAATGAATAGATTGACTTTAAACAAATTTCTTTTCTGTTTCTCATGAATTGATCGTATCTTGAGCTCTCCTTTACACTATTTACGTTTCTTTACAATCCGGAAAAATCAGTATGACGAGATATTCTAAATATATCCCACCTACATTATATTATAGTGATGTCATTGTTGGAATGCCACACTACGTAGAAGCAAGGATATCCTTCACTGGTTATTTAAATCATTCTCAGAGATCGTGCACTAATTAAAAATTGGTATTTGTTAAATTTAAACATAATTTTGTTTGCTGTAGAATATTCAAACATTAACATTTATTCATGAAATTAACAAATATTTCAAAATGTAGGATCTGGAAACAAGCTTCTCACAGTATCAATCATATCGTTTTTATGCCCAACCTACGATAGTAGAGGAGCATTATATTTTCTGGACTGTGCTCCGTTCGTCCGTCCATCTGTGCGTCCGTTTAGGTTAAAGTTTTTGGTCAAGGTAGTTTTTGATGAAGCTGAAGTCCAATCAACTTGAAACTTAGTACACTTGTTGCTTATGATATGATCTTTCTAATTTTAAAGCCAAATTAGACTTTTGACCCCAATTTCATGGTCCACTGAACATAGAAAATGAAAGTGGGAGTTTCAGGTCAAAGTTTTTGGTCAAGGTAGTTTTTGATGAAATTGAAGTCCAATCAACTTGAAACTTAGTACATATGTTCTCTATAGTATAATCTTTCTAATTTTAATGCCAAATTAGATTATTACCCTTTTTCACGGTCCATGGAACATGGAAAAAGATAGTGCGAGAGGGGCATCCGTGTAGTTTGGACACATTCTTGTGAATTAGTACCTGTATTCCTGTGATTAGAATTGTAACTAGGAACTTTTAAATCATTGGAAATTTAAAACTGAATAGATTTTTCAGTCCTAACTTTCTTGAGAGAAAAATTAAAAATCTTAGAGTACTGTCATAAAAAAGTGGACAAATCACCCTAGCCTGCAGTTCAGTGGTACACAATTTAGATTTCAAAAAATTGTAGTTGTTGTTAAATGACAGAATTCAGTTGAATTTTAGATAATTAACTATCAACTTTAATGGAATGTTTAGATTTAGAAGATGCAGATCTCTTCCATTGGTCCAAATTGAATCCTAAACTAAGGAAAGGAAATTACATCAAACAACAATTGATTTCAATATTGTCATGATTGTCAACCTGTTTTTTTTTTTTATTCTTACTCCCCCCCCCCCTTCCCCCTGATTGAAAGATTATGTCTTCATCATATGAACTTTTGTTGGCATGACACAGGTTATGTTCTTCTCATATATGTTATGATGGTATGATACTAGTAAAACCCCTCACAAGAAGGATTGTGTCTGATATTCATATGATGAAGACATAAGCTTTCAATCAGTTTAATTGAAGTCTGGAGCTGGCATGTCAGTTAACTGCTAGTAGTCTGATTATTGTCTTCATCAACAATGCATAGTATTAAATATTTATATCAAAACAACTTAAGAGCTTAACTTTTTAACTTGTTTTAGCATTTTAAATGTTATCATCTTCATTTGATAAAATGTTATCATTCATGATAAAGCAGTAGAATCTTTCTATATTGCTAAACCTTTGTTTTCTATATTTTTTAGCTCCACCATCGTATGCAGAATGCGTTTTTGGAAAAACAGACATGCATGATGAAGATGACAATGAACATACAAAAGGTCAAATGTCATACGCTCCTGCATACCCATACTACAATTTCTCGTAAAAATCTAAGTTCTGAACAAAAAATTTATTGTATATGCTTACAACAATTTAGCGATAAAATAAAGTAATATTTGTAAATGTATATTTTACTGTGAACTTTTTACAAATGTCATTGTTGTAATTGTTTAAAGAAAAATATGAAATTCTATTTTTGACTAAATGTGAATTGTCTCCCACTTATGAAAGAGTTATTGTTCTTTGTTATATATTATCCATGACATTTTAGATACATATATTTTAGAATAATAGTTATTTTCAAACCTTATTAAAAGGTAATAGAAAATTACACTTGAATTTGAAATATTACAAACTTAGATATTTTCAAAGAAAACAAATGTAAAAATTTGATGATAAAACTATATAAACATGATAACAAATGGGAGACAACCCTTTTCAAAACTTACTCCTGTGAAACAGGGTCACTTAAATTGTATTCAAAATTGAATATCATTAATATTCAGATACAACTTGTTATAAGATCAAATACCAAACAATGAAACTTGCTATCTGCTGAACTTTTTAAAGATTTTGTGATTTATTTAACTCCTTTAATTTGAAGAGTTGTGTATTTTTTATAGAAATATATATTATTTGGTTAGGACAAATATAACAAAACCATGTAAAATAAATATTTTTTAACAAATAATAATATTATGTATGTTTTACAGTTTTCACTTTGATGTTTTTGGTACAAAGAAGTAATTAAACACTATATTTTTGATATTTTGTGTTGACAATCAAATATTAATTCAATAGAATGCACTGTAAAAATAGAACAAGAAAGAAAACTCAATATATTTCAAAAATCAAAATGAATGGAAACTTTTTGACATGTTACATGGCAATTATCTTTTGTGAACAGAGATAACAAATACATACTTATCTCTTTCAAAATTATTGCCAACTTTGAAATCGCAAAATTAATCAACCCTTTTGTAAAAAAAAAGACTACAGTTGGGGTCTTGAAGAAGAGAATTTCAAAATAAAACTCCAATGAAAAGTCTATCAGATGAAAATTATTTCCTTTTACCAAAGAAGGAGGATATATGTATAAAATTAGCAACTTAAAACTTATCTTCTTGAAATATATTTTGATGGGTATTAAATTATTAATTATTTATAGAGTTTGAAAGCCAGTTACCTACATTTTAGAATAATATGCAGTCATGAAAAGTTCAAAAAATTGATTGAAAAAATAGTTTTGCTGATATTTAATTTGCATACAAACTTGAACAGAAATATATCCTTAAGGTATATATTTTACATACAAATTTTACTTATAAAAGTTATATCTACAATGAAACATACAAACATGTAACTTTATATACAATGTTACATAGAAATGTTACATATAAAATGATACACACAAATGTTACATGTAAAATGATACTAAAATGTTACTAACAAATGTAACATGTAAAGTTACATGTAAAATATAACTTACAAATATTACATGGTAAATGTTACTAACAAATGTAACATGTAAAGTTACATGTAAAATATAACTTACAAATATTACATGGTAAATGTTACTTACAAATGTTACATGTAAAATGCTATTAATAAATGTTACATGTAAAATGATATTAATAAATGTTACATGTAAAATTTTACTGACAAATGAATGCTACATGTAAAATTTTACTCACAAATGCTACAAGTAAGATATTACTAACAAATGCTACAAGTAAAATGTTATTTACTAATGATACACACAAAATATGTGCTAGGTGAATGTGCAATGTTTCTGTAGATGTAAAATTTATACGTAGTTGTATGATTATTTGAAGATGAACAATAAGATAGTTGTTGTTAGTTAAACTTGTTGTTGATGAAATTTTGTTAGCATTGATTAATTAGCTTGTAATTTTCCAATTGCTTAATTGTGCTTTAACTTAGTTATTATTTTGTATAAATGATTTTCTAATTCAAAGTTAAAATTATAGATTTATTTATTTTTAAATTGAAGTGTTTTCTGTGAAATGAATAATGTAGTTGGAATTTGAATAAATATTTTATTATCAAGAAGTTATAATTACATTAGATGTATACTTCATTATAATACAATATTCTGATTGGCTAACTTGCACATCACGTGTTATTCCTTAAGCAATTGCATTACACAATAAAACTTATCATTCGTGAAAGCACGGGGTCCCACAATAAAGTGCACAGGTGAATTAAATAAAAAATTGGTAAAATTTGAGTTTTCATGATTCTAGCTAAAAAATGTAGTTATAAGTATTGAATGCTTCTTTTTGTAACTTCATAGGGTTGTAAAAGCATTGAACGTGCCCACATTTTTAAAATGAAGCGCAGAAAAATGTACTTCGGTCAACGCTTTCACACCCCAATGAAGTTATAAAAAGAAGCATTCAATTCTTTAATAAAAGACATGACAAACAAACTCACAGAATAGAACAGCAGAAACATAGAAATAAATATCGATTATATAAATGGAAACAATTTTACAGATCCAATTATTTAAACGACTTTTAGAAAATTACATGGTTTTTCAGTAGGAGATTTAAAATGAATTTGGAATAAGTTTATATCTATATCTAACTTAAACTTATTTGGCGTTGAACAGTTCTATTTAGATAACAATTATATACACACAGTTCTATTTTGGACAAATCAAAATAAAATGTTGTTTAATCTCTAAAACTCTCATATTTCTACATATTTAAAGTTAAAATTGTTTTTTGGTATTTTTTAAATGACCAACTTCATTATTTGATTTAAGTGTGCCAGTTAGTTAACAGTGATACATTACAATGACAATCTAAACACTTTTTAATACCCAGTACTTATTTATATCTTCTATAAATATAGTTTAATTCATTCTTCTTATTACCAATGTTATTTTTAACTGATTGGGCGGAGGTTATTTTTTAATTTGCATAAGGACAGTCTATTTGAAGATGTGTGTGATAAGAATGATTGCCATTATAATTAATATTGAATTCTTATCACCTATCAGTGTGGCTAAATGCATATACAAAAGAACTGAGTGAATGATTTGGGGCAAATAACTGGACACTTCATGGATGAGTTTATCCCAAAATTCCTGTGTATAGATGGACTGGTCTTTAATAAGCGAACTTCTTAAATTCCGACCGGTCAAGTGAAATAAATCTAGTAATACACCATAGATTGTCTCTAGTGCAACTTTGTAAAAGTTGGTTTCTAATATGTTTAATGATACCAAACACTTGTTTATTAGTTTTATACATTTTTTACATTTTGTAACATTTGACATTGCTTGAGGGCAATTTTATAAAAGTTGGTCTTTAACATGTTTTATGATAAATATAGATTTTTACAAAAATCTTGTGTAATCCAAACAATGTTATATTCAGGATAACAAAATTATTTATTTAATTATTTAATCTAATTTAGTTTGTATTATTTGCATATAAGATGTGTTTACAAATGGGGCAAATGCTATCAAATTTGTAAGAACTTTTTGTTATAAATTGAACCAATTTCTTACATTGTTTATTGCTTTCAGAAGGAACTGCAAACTGGACAAAATTTCTTTTAGAATTCTTTTTCAAAAAATGTGCAGGAATAATACCAAAAAGTTTTGGTAATTGATACAGTTTGTGTCACATTCTAAAATGGGTAAGTGATCTCAGTCTTCATCAATCATTGCAGTTACATGTACTGAAATCCAAACATTAAATGGAGAACTATTTGAATTAAACCCTACTGTGAACATATTACCTTGTTTTGCTTTTTATTTATCAATTCTCCTATAAGAAGGTGATTTTTATCATTTCTCTCTGCTAAGATTTTTATCAATTCTCCTGTGAGAAGGTGATTTTAATCATTTCTCTCTGCTGAGATTTTTATCAATTCTCCTGTGAGAAGGAGATTTTAATCAATTCTCTCTGTGAAGAGATTTTTATGGATTCTCCTGTAAGAAGGAGATTTTGGAACAAAAGACATTTTTATAAATACACTTTTTTCTTTGAAAAATGTCTCGACTATCTCAGGAATTCTTTTTTCTTTGTTTACTTCTTTGTTTACAGTTGTTCTTTTATTTTTCTGATTTTCTTATTATCATTGTTGTTAATATTATATATATGTATCTATGCATGCCTATTTTATATAACGAATATATTCTTCAACTAGTCGGCCTCAATTGTTTATCAATATGTTTGATATTAATCTTTGCTGCATTATTTTTTCCTTGCATGATGGCATTGTTTTTTTATATTCTTTTTAATATTTTAATTTTAATATTTAATGCATATTAACATCATCCTTTAACAGCCAGTTGTTGGCTGGTGTTTGTTATCACCCATAGTTGCTGTCGAAGGCACTGTTCATAAGTTAACAAACTTTTTCTTTAACTGAGGTCTTCTGTGTTTGTTTTCTAATTTGTTTTCTTATTTTATTTATTCCAGACAAAAGCCCGAAAGAAATGCTGAAACTAATGGCTTCTCATTCCTGTTAAACAAAAAATTATCTCAAAAGTGATTTTTGGAAAATGACGCAGTCATTGTTCCATAACTGCCGACCTGATTTCTCTGCCTACCGCGCTTGGTTTCGTATTTACTAATTTCAATACAAACTGGAATGTGCTTGTGTTCCTTATCATTATGCATGAGTATTGTGTAGTAATCAGCCAGGAACCAGTTTACAAACTAACTGGTTTCTGTTTGTATTCCACTACAGTCGAACAAAGTGTTGTAGTTTGACAGGAACCAGTCCAGAATTTTGTAAACTACAAAACGTAATCGGTTATTATCATTCCGTTTTGGTGTTTCATACCGACTTATATGGTTTGAATAAGCTTAAGACCCTTCAAAAACATTAATGTGATAGGTATATTAAAGACTGTTTTACAAAAGGATGAAACTGTTTTGCTTTAAAAGTCGTACTATAGTGATATATGTTATGTACGGATTTCCACTCTCACCGGTTAATTTCTTCTTTTACACGTGCTTTTGAAACTTCCTGTTTAAACAGAATACAGAATTAAACATCGCAAGTTTTAAAATTGTTTTTTGAGTGAATTAAACTTATTTTAACAATCACGAAGCGTTCGGGAATCATTTCAAGCAGTTTCTTCTTCTCTTTGATGATGGAAAATAGGTTTTCTCAAGAAAATACCGCAAACGATCGCAGAGGAATTGAAACGTACAAGTCAAGTCGGCACCTGGTAAAATTGGCATCTAGTCAAATCGGCACCTATTTGACGTCAATTCGGCTTCCAATAATATTTATTATAATATTTTCTATTCAATTAATTAATAACTGTTACCAAGTACATAGTGAATATTAGGTAAACAACGAAACCAAAGTGAATATGTTGTTGTGTATAAAAGTAAACAACGAAGCTATTGTTTTAACCATTAGACAATTATTAAAATTAAATGGAAAACTATGAGTCCCTTTCAATAAATCAAACTTTCATGCCAAATAATTAGCAAATTTAAGGTGGTTTTTTTTCAGTAATGTTTAAACAGCATTAAACAAACAATCCTGTAAAAGACTCAACTGGTTAAATAATGCATAAAAATATCCAATATCTCATGTATTAGTCCAAATAATAATGACGTCTGACAAGGCTATTTTATTTTTTTCTGGGACGCCTTCCTAAGACGTTCGTAGGAAGGCTTCCTAAGAAGGCGTCCCAGAAAAAAATTAACATAGCCTTGTGGTCATAGGAAGGTGTCCCAGAATAAAATTTAAAAAGCCTTGCCAGACGTAATAATTATTTTGACTACTCATATATATCATTAAAAATACACCAAAAAATTCATGTAGTTGAGAAAAATAAATACATACAAAATGTACATGAACATCCAAAAAAGTGAAAGTTAGTATTAACTCTTTTTGCTTTAAAAATTTACAACTGCATTTAAGTATTGAATGCTTTTGTTTTGTAAATTCATTGAGGTGTAAAAGCGTTGACCGAAGTACTTTTTGTATGAAGCGCGTAAGCGTAAGCGCTTCATTCTAAAAATGTGCAAACGGTCAATGCTTTTGCAACCCTATGAGGTTACAAAAAGAAACATTCAATACTTATAATTACTTTTTTTAGCTAGGATCATGAAAAAACGAATTTTATAACTTTTTTCTTCAATTCATCTGTGCACTTTATTGTGGGACCACGTGTTATCATGAATGAAAAGTTTTATTGAGTGATGCAATTGCTTGAGGAATAACATGTGATGTGCAGTTAGCCAATCAGAATAAAGTATTATAATGAAACATATATCAAATGTAATTATAACAAAATACATTACGTTGTAAGAGTTATCTCCCCAAACACTGTTTTTCTTGTGGCCACCTCTCCTTCGTAACCGTAAAAGATTTTATTTTACCAAATTGCTCGTTACATATTAAGGATAAGAATATTCGTTTGAACCATAGCTCTATGGGGACTCCATATGAGAGTTATTCCCCCTTTTTCATTTGATTCAAGCGATATGCATTTTCAACTGGTAAACCATAACTGATAGAGACCTAGGGTCTTCATGAGGTCATTGGTACTTAAAATGAAAATGAGGTCAATGTCAAAGGTCAAGGTCATATTATAAATTTTAATTTTGGCTTATTTTCACTTCTTTTCAAATACCATATGACATTTTGACAAATAATTTTACATGTCTTTACTTGTATATTTTGGTTGAAAGGCTGCGCATACAATAAAAGGGAGTTTTTGTCCATCTTACATTTAAAATTACGCGTCAAGTGGTAGTACTCATTAACCAAACATATTAAAGACCTAGGATATTTTGATTCAAGGTCCATGGTTTGTGACCTTGAAATTGAGGTCAAGGTCATAGGTTAATAGGACGTCATAAAGCCATAAGAAACTAACATTTTAAACTGACTTTTCATATTTCAATATAAAAATAGATCTTTTCTAGTGGAAAGACTTCAATTGTTCTCTGAACAATTTGTTTTTAATTTACTTCATATTTTGTGGGAGGAGGGGGTTCAGACTATGTGGTATCAGGTCTGTTTGCGCCCAATACACTTTCACACCTCGCACGTTCACACCCAAGGTCCGTTCGCACTCTACTCATTCGCGCCCAATTTTAATTCAAATTCAAGTTGAATAATTGGAAAATCATGATTGTTGTTTTAAATTGCTTTGGTGTAAATACTGAATGTATTTATAGCTTGGTATGAGTAAAACATTGAAGATTTTAAAGGAAAACACAAAAGATAATTGTTTTTAAGCCCTTTGATCTGAAACAATAAAATATAGGAACCAAAATATAGCAATCCACTATTATAACCAAAACATGATAAAATTAAACACACAGAAAAAAAATTAGTCAGAATCTCACTTCATTATGAAAGAGGTCAATGAAACAAAGTATAGCAATACACTGACCAAAACATGATTAAGAGTTATTCAACGCTAAATAAAACGTTGACAAAATACCACTTTATTTAGAAAGGATTATTATTATCTTTAACAATACGCTATCCAAAACATGATTAAGATTTATTCACACAAAAAAAAAAAATGCTGTCTCACTTTATTTTGAGACAATGACAACAATTATACTTATAAGAAAACACTTGCTTACAGAGTTATTAAACACAAAACCAATTAAGATTAGTTACGAACATGTAGGGTGTGAAAGTGAAAGGGGGCGAACATGAGTTGGCGCAAACGTGAATGGGCGCGAACGGACCCGGATTCAGCCTATGTACCAGTGAGAAATATAGAAGCCTTTCTACGGTATTTATTTGTACAATTCAGGTAGTCTTGACCTATTCATTTGTCTTAAAAAAAAACCCAGCCAGTTGGCACCTTCACTTCACACACACACATATACGAATATCAATTATATGCTTACGAGACATGTTGCATTGTTAAACTAATTACGGTATGTGAAAATCAAGACTTGCATAAAAACTATCCCAATATTAGAGACAGTGGCGTCATTTTTCTTCAGAGCTTTCAGCTCTTTGATTTTTAGAATTTGTGGAAGTGTTTATGTTTCATTATTTTTTGTTCAGAAATAAACATGTTGTAAACATATATGTGTTATATATACAGTTCATAAAATTAATCAAAAGTATATGTAATCCCAGTGAATGTAAGTGTTTTAAGTTACAGTGAGTCACACAGACTCAATTCAACATACACTATTTTTTCCATGATTTGTACTTTCAAGTACTGGAAAAAGATATTTCTTTCAAATACAGGTCAATACCATTTCTTTTCTTCAAATCATGAATTGTACTGTAAATATGTATCTGAAATAACCTCATTTTATTGGTGCAAAAGAATTGAAACGTGCCATCTTGTGTTAAATTTATCTGATCATAAATGCCTCTTTCAATTTGTTCTTGGTTAAATTATTATTTTTACTGAAATAGTCATTGGTTTAAATGATAAACAGATCTTAATCTTGATCTTGCTTATAATTCTATTTAGCACTGGATAAAGATTGCCATAGTTAGATTTGACAAAATTTAGGATATTTGTGTTTTATAGGCAGGACTATTTTTTGGATGTCAGAATCAGGTGTTTTAAGCTTGGGACTTCGGGATTGATAGATTGATACTTTTGGGATCCTGGAATTCTTTTTTTTTAAGTTCCAGATGTTTGATTTAAATTTCTTAAAAATCGGGACATCAGAATTTCAAGTTTTTTGCTTCAGATTTCGGGATCAGAACCCCTCCGACCCCCCCTTTTTTAGTGGACTCCTAAAGCATGACAATTGACAATCAAATAAAATGCATTTACAGTGGTACTGATACTGTGATTTTATTGATGAACACATCATTCTGTTTCTTATTTTCATAAAATCATTACATGAAATATTTGATGTACAGTAAGCAATTAAAAAGGTAATTTTTTATTTTTAAATGAAACCTTTTGATTCTTATCATACAACAAATTGAGAAAAAGTTTTACTCTTTAAACTGTAAATTTTCGAGTATTTTATGGAGAGAAAAAAGTTCTTATATTTTTGCCACTGTTTCTGACTTTATTAGGATTTAAAGATGCAAAAAGGAAAGATAATTAATCTAGAAAATTTATGTAAGTTAGTAATTAATGTTAAAAAAAAATATTATTTACTTATAAATAGCTTAATTATTGATTGTACAACATAAAATACACAAAAAATAAATACATTTTTAATCAAGTATGTCACTGAGTCCTGCATAATTGTTTTTGTAGTTTCAGCATTTATATTCATTAAATTTTAAACCTATTTTTTAACCTTATTCTTTTATATCCTCAACTTCTATTTATTTCATTGTAATTATTTCATTATATTTTTTATAGGCAATATATTAACTTCTGTGCTATAACATAATTGTATATTTGTTTGATTATACTAGAATAAACAAAACATATTACAGTCTGATACATTGTTTCTGTGCCTGTCTTAAGTCAGGAATATTTCTATTGTCTTTAGTTTTAAGTTATAAATTCTTTTCCTTAGAAATTTGAGCATGATTGAAGGTCTGTGTGTCATTTGATTACCACCTGAATTTTCGTCTGATCCTCTTCATATCTGCATTAAGGTATTTGCTAAGCAAAACTTTTGATGCATACAATTGCTAGAAAATTCTCAACCAATTGTCTTTTGTGTTTGGTGGAAGACTTGTTAAAATATCGTATAAACAAGTGCATCGTTAGATCTGTAAATTTGTATTAACGAATTTTTAGCTCACTGTTCCGAAAGGAACAGTGAGCTTTAGCAATCATTTGACGTCCGTGGTTGTCCGTCGTCTTCGTCCGTCTGGTGTAAACTATTTCAAACATCTTCTCCTCTGAAACTACTGAACTAAACTTAAGCTGAATGATCCTTAGGGTATCTAGAATAAAGTTTGTGTTTTACTTTCCGTTTCGTCAAAAAAACATGGCCGCCATGGCTAAAAATAGAACATAGGGGTAAAATGCAGTCTTTGGCTTATATCTCAAAAACCAAAGCAGTTAGAGCAAATCTGACATGGGGTAAAAGTGTTCATAAGGTAACGTTCTATCAGCCCTGAAATATTTAGATGAATCTAACAACCCATTGTTGGGTTGCTGCCACTAAATTGGTAATTTTAAGGAAATTTTGCAGTTTTTTGGTTATTATCTTGAATAGGATGAATGATAAAGATAAACTGTAAACAACAAATATGTTCAGCAAAGTAAGATCTACAAATAAGTTCATTATGACCAAAATTGTCAATTGACCTCTTAAAGAGTTATTGCCCTGTAAGGACAATTTTACACAATTTGAAGACATATTAAATGTCTGCGTTTTCTACCTGCAATTATCTTGTACCGTATTTTCAATTAATTGTCTCTAAAACATACTCACTATTTCCATTCTCCATACTATTTGAACCAAATATAGAAAAAAAGATAGCTTGTATGATAATCAATGAGACAGTTATTTGCAACAGATTAATCAATGTTGATGTAAGCATCTTCAAGTCAACTGCAATTTATCACCTTTTAAAAACCTAACAAACTTCAAAATCTCACACCAAACACCTTTTTCTTTTGCTTTTGAAGAAAGTATGACACAAAAAAAAAACTGCATTTTTAAACACTTATTAATATACATTAAACAAAAACAAAAACAAAACTACGATGAAATTTGACACTTAAACTCTTAAATGACATATATTTACTTTTTAAATGAAAGATAAATGCCAAAAAATCAAGGTGAGCGATTCAGGCTCTTGAGAGCCTCTTGTTTGTTCTTCCCTTGCTGGGATTCAAACTCACGCTACTAAGATATCATGGCACCAAATCGCTTTATACTGAGCATGATGTGCTAATCCACTCGATCACCTTGGCGCGATGATAATAAAGCTGTTGGTGACCAGGTGCAACATATATATATATATAATGAAACTTATAAGGAACCCTTTAATCATGCTAACATATTCGTATAATGTGACAATTTAAATTGGCCAGCCAGTTAATTGAATTAAGTCAAAGAATACCGAAAAATATGTTACATATAGAGCTTTATATTGAATGATAAGACTGCCTTGGTGTACTTTTGATAGTGATCTCGCTGCCAGTGCAAGATTAGGGGATAGTTGGTTTCGATCCACAACCAACGAAAAACTTGAAAATTTGTATTTGTTGCTTCTCTGTTAAATCACGGCATTAAGGAGTAGGACAGTCAGAATTATATGTCCTCGAGTCTTACTCTGTCCTGATGATTGCTACCTTTTAATTTACAAGTTATGTATCTGGTTCTGTGTATATATATATATAATACAAAACAGGATTCATTTACACGGTGGGTATGGTTGTCCTGCGAGAGAACGTTCTGTGCTGGTGATTCGGTCCTGACGGGTGCTGGTGATCAATGAAAAAATGTAAACAAAGACGAAAATGATGATTTTTGACGTCTTCACTCTAAAAAAAGGAAGAAAACAGTTGAGATTTTTCAATTTTGTTTCTTATGGGTTCATATGTAAACCATTAAAAAGTTGACCCTCTAAACTGTTTCAGTAAGCGTAACACAAAAATGCTCATTTTCAGAAAATCTAGAACTGAAAGAATAAAACAAATATGCTCATAGAGTCCGCTTTCTATACCGCAATCAACACGACAAAAATATTTTGTGAAAAAACATTGCAATTTATTAAAATTTAGCATTTTCTCAATTTATTCATGTCCTGATACTGTGCTGGTGGGTCCTGTCATTGTGCTGGTGGGTCCTGATACGGTGCTGGTGATTTTGGATAAGAAGTTGGTCATATTTGAAACAAATGTTACAAAATCAATAAAATTTGGCAGATAATTGTTGTCAATAGAATCTATGACTCCTACTTTAGCTCTTGTGCATCCATTTGGCTGTTTAATATTTGTTTTCAAATGATCGTAACTTGTATTACATAATTACATAAAAGGGCAACATCTTTCGTCCAATATCAGATAACAATATATAGTACAAGTTGTTCAGATGAAGTGAGAAATGGCTGTTACGGTTCCACCCTGATAAATGCAAAGTACTGCAAATATCCACGAAACAAACGAAGAACCAAGATGAGAGATACAAGATGCCAACATATGATGGTGCAGAAACAACTCTTGAAACTGTGGAATGTGAGAAAGATGTAGGTGTAAACATAGACTCTAAGCTTAAATTTGACAAGCATATACAAACACAGGTTAACAAAGCCAACCAACTAGTAGGACTAATCCGAAGGTCATTTAAGTATTTAGACTACAAGAGTTTCTGTCTACTATTCAAAGCACTAGCTAGACCCCATCTAGAGTATGCCAGCAGTGTTTGGAGTCCGTATAAGAAAAAGGATATTGAATCAGTTGAAAACGTACAAAGACGGGTTACAAAAATGCTTCCAAACTTGAAAGATCTATCATACGAAGACAGATTAAAACTCTTGAAATTACCAACACTTAGATATCGTAGACTACGAGGCGACATGATCGAGACGTACAAGATTCTCAATCACATCTATGATGAAAGGGCATCAAGTGGTATTTTCACATTAAGTAGTGGTTCAACAACAGGAGGGCATTCATTGAAGTTAGTCAAGAACAGGAGCAGGCTGGATGTTAGAAAGTATTATTTTACCAACAGAGTAGTGGAAGTCTGGAACAGTTTTCCTGAGACAATTGTAACTGCCAAAAACGTTAAAACATTCGAACGAAGACTAGATAAATATTAAAGAACATCCTATGATTTATGACTACACAGTAGATTACAACTTCATGATCGGAGGTAGCACAGTAATCAACAGTGATAGTGACAGTGAAATAGAGCCAAATATAGAGGAGCAAGCTGATCTCCTGCGTTTGGAAACACTTAGGTAGACTTAGGTAGGTAGGTAGTATCTAAAATAAGAATAGTTTTATTAAGATATTAAATGCCCCTTACATTGATGCTTCAACAATGATCAAAGCCCATGCCGCATAGACATGTTTGTTAGCGCTCCGAATACCCTCCCCACTTCCACCCAACCAACCCTCCTCATTTCCTCCTTCATTGTTACAGTGGTGTACCAACACAACAATTTATCACATAAAATAATAACACAAAGACACACATTATTGAACAGGTACTGAAAGCTAGTTCAAAGCCGCATTTTCAACTAATAGATAAACCATGTTCTCATATACAAAAATCCCAATCGTGTCGATTAAAAAAGTCTCAAAACTTAAGTTCACATTTTAATGTTTGATGAAGCAGAACTTTAGAAGTGTGCAGTGAATCTTGTGCTTACAACAGTTATTGTCATAATTATGTTTACATAAAACTTATAAAGGAATTAAGAAGGTACCAAGAAATATTTTACAGTTCAATTTAATGATCATGAATGGAAGGAAATGGTACGGAAGTTTACATAGGACAAAAAGAAATTGAATTATAGTATTTTTTGGCGAAAGACTTAAACGCTTCTTTGCATTATATAGTACAGCTCTTCTATAAAAGCATGCAAAAAAAAAAACTTTGATTGACTTGCTTGCTATGTTTGCTTGGATGTTTTCAAACAATAGGTAGGCGGAGTTTCAATACATACTGGGATTTGATTGGACAAATACAAACTTACAGGAATTGAAGTTAATGTTTATTGTCCAAACAAATTCTAGTTTATAGTAAACAGACTACTTACCTGTCGTTTACAAACATCCAAACAATCATAGCAAGCAATTTGATCAATGGTTTACTTTGCATATATTTATAGAAGAGCTGTAAATTCTAAAAAAAAATCTTGTTGTCGTAGATGGTTAAATCCTCAACAAAATTTCAATAACTTTGTTGGAACGAACAAAGGTTTTAAATCAAATTTTCGTGGACTTTTTAGCTTCCACCCTGACGAGGCATGTTAGCTGTTCGTATGCTGTTGCACCTGACGCACGGAAACTTTCACATTTCCATCTTCTTTTCTGAAATATTTTACCCACCTCATACTTGACAGGATTGTTATCCTAGTAAAAGGTGTAACCAATGAATTGAACACAAGTTAAAAATTCCACAATACTTATAATTCATTTTATGTGTCAATTTGTTCGAAAAAAAGTCGAAAAGAAGAGAGTTTTTTTTAATGTCATGATTATCTGTCGCTTTCTAGATCTATGCTTAGCATTTATTTCAGATGACATGGACTCCTCACCCTGGTGACCCTGCTGCCTTTCATAACTTTATCCGTATGCATATATTAATAGATAAACAAAAGGCTGCAACTGGTATTTTTATATTTAAAATGATTCGTTGTAACGAGAATATTTGTGGTGAATGGAAACTGTGAGGGTCAAAATCTTAAATTGCTTATAAATGTTGCTGGACCCAGTTTCGTTATCTGATCTGAATTTTCTGAAATGTGCAAGGTAGATAGACATTGGCCTTTTGATTTTTTTTACTCGGTAAGTTTTGCCCTGATTGCTTGAACTTTTGCAATATTAAAGCCGATTTCAATGAGTGTGTAGACAAATGGAATATCTTTGGTTATCTTGCTTGCTGAACTGAAAAGTCATTGTTAGGTTATGTAAACTACCCTACATTAAGAGTAGACTAGTCCGACAAATGACACATCTTTCTGTCTGTAGGACCAGGCTACTTCGAAAGGAGGGTAGTTTATCTTACCTAACAATGACTTCACGGTTTAACTAACAAGCAAGCTAACCAAAGATTTTACCTTTGCCTACATACTCAATGGAATCGGCTGTAACTAAAAACTCGAATACATTTTAACAGACAGTGGTCATGTTTGTTGATGAATATTGTTTTTCCTAGATTCACTCTTGAAAAATCATTTGGTAACATTTGGTCAAGTAATTTCAGAAAAGATCTTTTTGTAATTGCGGACGCCAAGACAATACATGAACCTCACACGACCCCTCGACACAGGTGAGCTTATATATGATCTTATAGCGATTCGGGTTGATAACCAGTTGAAATTAAGCCAGTTTTTTGGGTGTGTAGATTTGTATTGTTTTAAACTGTTATGACCTTTTAAAGTTAAATGTAGGTGTTTAATCTAAGAATTTCTTTTTTAAACTTATATCCATGTACTTGTTTTATACTCAATTGGTAGTATGAAGCTACGAGATATTTTAATTTTTAAAATTCACATATTCTAGTCTGCCCTTTCATAAAATAGTGATTTTTTTTTATTCGAACTTTCGAAAAAAATACCTGATAACCGTTCAGACAAAAAAATTATGTTGAAAAAATCTTACAGATACAGCAAGTGATTTTTAATAGCTATAAGATGCTTTTTCTTTTAAAATACAACTTTTAAATCTTACGGGAAACTATTCCAAGCTTAAAACTTTCACTGTGACCTCGCTCTAACTTAAAACCCATCCACCCCCCCCCCCCCCCCCAAAAAAAAAAAACCAAACAAACAAGCAAACCCGCAATACTATTGTCATTCTTATAGTCAGTACTAAATTGTTCACAAACAAATGTGTTTTAAGCTGCTAAAGACATATGATTCAAACGCTCAGAAAGTCCTTTGTTCTATATTTTTGCTCTCCATTTTTATGCAAAACCTTTTACATTTTTATTTTATGGGTTATTGTTGAAGGTCGTACGATGACGTATGGTTGTTAACACATACTTCCTTTGGTTTCTTATGGAAATTTGGCCATTGACAACAAACATACCACATCATCTTTAGTTTAGTTTAGTTTATATAAGTATTGTATAAATTACAACGTATTTTGGTGATCTTGCAAAATGATCGTAATCCCGAAAATCGTAAACATATTTTCTTATCTTAAAAGGGGGCAAGAAGGGTTCCATTAACAGGCCAATAAATAAGATTACAGTTAAATTAAAAAAAATAAATAAAAAAATTGGGGTATTTTTTCTCTCATAATAACGGTAAACAGATTCACAACAATGTCAATTTCAAGAAAGCAGACAACAGTTAATTAGTCAATAACAGTACAGCATCAATGATCTTGAATATATGCCACTTTTAACTAAAATATAAAGGCACAGAACCAGGACATAGGAGCACAGAACCAGGACCGTTTTTCTTATCACCAGCACAGCGTCAGGACAATTCCGTTTAACGAACTTGCACGACTTTTGCAATATAATATTGTTGTAATATACTTTGCATGGTACTTATGACGCATCAGAGAAAAATTAAGCAACAAAACAGTCGTTTTATTGCCGTTCTGATACGATGTAAACAAACCCACCAGCACAGAATCAGGACCCACCAGCACCTGACAGGACCAAATCACCAACACAGAACGTTCTCTCGCAGGACAACCATACCCACCGTGATTTATATTTTGATCAAATCAACATTTCTCGACCTTATATACTTATAAAATTTGTCGTTCTACCTTTGCTTGGTTTCACATCTTTTTATTTCTATATTTGCTGCAAACTTTAACTAGGTAATATCAATTTTGACTTGAAATGTCAAAACAAATAGGTGCTATCGTTTTGAAAATATAAAATAAAGAAATTGAGAACTTTTTAATATCATGCAAAATACGAAAATGGTGACCAACTTTTTGGAATCGCACTTTGACAATCTTTTCTGCGAGCAAATTAAAAGAAAGTACCAGTATAATGATTTAACACCAGATATGTTTTACAATTTTTAGCTACCATGCCTAGAGTGAGGTGCTCATTTTCGCCACATCTTTTCATGTTTTCTACAGTTTCTGTTCAGGTGTGAATGTTTTTGAAGTATACTGATATTTCTATATGAAGATAACTTCAAATGCAAAATATTCTTAAGCTTGAAAACGTGTTTGTTTGAATATAATCATCAGAAAAGTTAGATTAAAGGGTGTTTGAAATTACCTGATTTTATGTCAATGGGGGACACATATTCGCCGTTTTTACACATCAATTTAAAATCAAATAACTGCAGCTTTTAATAACATTGATCAAATCGATTTCATAATAGATGAATAGCAGACATTTCAAAGGTGTTAAGAACTGAAATTTAGGGGCATTCAGTCAAAGAATTACTTAGAAATACTTCTTTGAATTCGTGTTATTTCTTCAGGAAATTGGCCGAAAATGGTTGTCCGTTTTTCGGTCCTTTTCAGTAGGTTCCGCAATTTTGTCTCAGTTATATATTTCTTCAGGAAATTGGCCGAAAATGGTTGTCCGTTTTTCGGTCCTTTTCAGTAGGTTCCGCAATTTTGTCTCAGTTATAAAAAATAATCATATTTGTTATATAATATCATTTACCGGTAGATGTCTTCCATTTCAGCCATCCTTTGAAGTTTTTACACCTCAAAATCATAAAACGGCGAAATTGTGTCCCCGGCGAATATGGGCGCCACACTCTACAAGGATCCAGCGTTTTCTGAAATTTTTCAATGGATAGAAGAATCATGAATATAAAAAAAAGTCTTCGTCCTTTTGTACATGTTCACAAGAAGACATACGTGATGCGCTAGTAGTGTGTCCAACATATTGAAATACATGACCGGTACAGAAACGATATATAGTTTATATCGGTTCAAAAGGTTTGTACAAGCTTGTGGTTTTTGTCTCGCTTGAGTCAAAAAAAGAGACATAGGTATGCTATTTCCGGCGTCGGCGGCATCAACAATCTATTAGTTTGTGATAAGGTCTAGTTGATGGTGAACCACTAGTGGTAAGTCAAAAATATTTGGTATGCAGTGTTATTAGTATTGACACATCTCATTACCATGGAGATTTTTTGGCCCCACCTCAGTTATGGTCTAATGACTTGAAATTTTGCCTATTTTTCATGTATTAGTTCGTGATTATGTCAATTTATGAGGATCCACTAGTGTTAAGCTAATGATAGTTGTTATGCAGTGTTATACGCATTGGCATATCTCATTTTCTTGGAGATTATTTAGCCCCGCCCTCTCAGTAATGGTCTATTGACTGAAGCTTTTGCTTAGTTTTCTTGTATTAGTATGTGGTTAGGTCATTTTATGGGGAACTACTAGTGGCAAGTTTATAATAATTGGTATGCAGCTACATAAGCAACCAAGAAGATTGTTTGGTCCCATCCCCTCAGTCATGGTCTATTGACTTTGTTTAGTTTTCAGGCATTAGTTTGTGATAAGGTTGGTTTATGGGGAACCACTAGTGGTAAGTCAATGATATTTGGTATGCAGTTGTATTAGCATTGGCACTTCTTATTTCCATGGAGATTATTTGACCCTGTCCCCTCAGTTATGGTTTATTGCCTTTGAAATTTTGCTTAGTTTACATGTGTTAGTTTCTGTTTAAGTTTGTTTAAATGGAAATACTTCTGATAAGTCAATGGTAGTTGGTATGCGGTTGCATCAGTATTGGCACATCTCATTTCCATGGAGCTCTTTTAGCCATATACCTTCAGTCATGGTTCATTGAGTAACTTTGAATTATTTGCGAAACTTACATGTTAAAGTGTTGCCAATTTAATTTCAACATTTGCATTATCGAAATTACAAAAAAGCGAGACATATCTTTGTAATAACAGTTTATTTTCATTCAACAACAATATTGCATATATCTTCAGCTCTAACGCATACAAGAAGGACGTTATGTTCTTTTCAGCAATCCAGTTAATCTATCGCTGCTTATGTCACTGAGACATGACGAGATAGTAAGGAATGAAATATCGACCAAGATGCTATAATATAACTCATCGTGAATGTTTTACGTCTTATGTATATGTATGTTGAATTGACGTATTGTATTATTATCTACAAAGATAAACATGAAATATTTGATAATATAGATAGAAGAGAAGCTGTTGAATGGGTGCGAATTTAAAAACTCTCCACCCAAGTCACAATGTGTGAAAGGTAAACTATTTTAAAGGTCACAGTACGGAATTTAACACGGAGTCTTTGCTCACACCGAACAGCGAGCTCTTAAGGCCCACAAAATGACTAGGGTAAAACAATTAAATCAGGAAAACCAACGGTTTAAATCTATATAAAAAAAAGAAACGGGAAACTATGGTGGTCGTTTAAGGCCATTTCGCATTTTCGCATTTTCGCATTTTTGCGTTTTCGCCTTTCATATTCTATAGGGCGAAAACGCGAAATCGCGAAGTCGAAATCGCGAGGTCAAAACGCGAAAACGCGAAGTCGAAAACGTGAAAAGGCGAAAACGCGAAGTCGAAAACGCGAAACCGATTTCGCGTTTCGATTTCGCGATTTCGCGTTTTCGCCCTATAGAATATGAAAGACGAAAACGCGAAATGGCTTAACCGGCCACCATAGGAAACACTTATAAACCACATCAACAAACGAAAACCAATTAATTACAGCGCCCTTGCTACGAACAGGGGTAACAAGTGAATCGGTCATAACTGTTTAAAAAGGCACGAACCTGCACTCTAACCTGAAATAGTAGTGTAACATTACAACATAGAAAGACACAATATGAAATATCGATTGAAATGGCTGAACCCCGAGAGTTTAACCCAATCAAAAGACGTAATAACAAAAACAAGTAAACATACACTGAACGAATGCATATATATCATTTAATTGACAATCAACTAAAATGCATTCACAGTGGTAAAGATACTGTTATTTTGTTGATGAGCACGTCATTCTGTTTCGTATTTTCATAAAAACATGAAATATTTGATGTACAGTAAGCAATTAAACAGGTAAAGTTTTACTTTTAAAGGAAACATTTTGATTCTTATCATACAACAAATTGAGAAAAAAGTTTTACTCTTTAAACTGTAAATTTTCTAGTATTTTATGGACAGAAAAAATGTTCTGATTTAAAGTCGTTCAACTATTGCTTAGATATCACAAGTTTTAGAACCAATATCATGTTACCTTTAGTTCCAAATCGAGGAAAGAGTTTATGATTCCGTACATCATCGCGAAGGTGAGTTCCAACTCAAAACACTTTTATGAAAATTGAAATCCTTGGATATTCACATTACATACAGTCAAAGACGTCATACATTTAATCTGAACGAACTGAAAGTCTCAGATTTTGGATGTCTAATCGTCAAGAATCATTCATTTAATTGAATAAATGTCTTTTATTTACTCACATTTATATTTTAGGCATTAAGCTTAATGCCTGGACACATTTTCAGGATTTAAGCTTAAATCATAGGATTTAAGACTAATGTCTAACATCATTTAGGCATTAGACTTAATGCCTAGGCGTTATATAGCTTATTGCCTAGGATTTAAGCTTAATGCCAAATTTCACTAATTGCCGCTTACATATATATTGTCAACAGATCTTTAAGATAATCAAAAGGTTATAAACAAAATCAGTTATATAGACAAACAACAAATTAATGACAATATCTTAACAACAGAACAAATTTTGTCTAAATTCTCTAATTCTTATCGTGTAAACTATCGGATCAATTATCCACGTTATTCGCTGCAACACAGCTGCTATTAGCATAAATCCAAACTGTCTGATTTCAGTAATTTGAATGTTCCCCCTTTGTTTCAATGTTACAACTGTGACAATAAAAGTCGGATAAACAGAGATTAACTGAACAAACACTAAAATAGTGATTGTCAGCATTGCATGTACGTTTTGCAAATAACGCTTCTTGGTTGTTTTAGGTTGGTTGGTACCTGATGTTTGGCCTTGAGTGCTAATTTCAGATAGATTTATTCCTATTACTTTCCGTCCCTGCTTCCGTAACTTTATTATGGTTGCGACGCACACGGGAAAAATTATAACAGTTATTTCAATAACAGCTATTCCGTGTACAGAGGCGACTTGACGCAGATTGGCACAAGAATGAGAACTTGCTCCAAACATCATAATCAAACTGATAATCAGAGTAATCATTATGGTAAAAATGTTGATATTGCGTAGAACGCGACTACGTTCCACTATCACAGATGTCGAATTAGGAAATGTCGCCATATATCGGTCGACACAAATGAAAACGTTTTGTGTCGTTGAAATTAAATCAAGCGGAACAGATATACCGAATGTAAAACAGAAAATAACCGTTCCATATATATTTTGAGATGTTACCATGTAAACTACGAATATACACAATTGATCTATCACCTGTATTAAGTGAGTTAAACATAACAAAGAAATGAAACATAAATGAATATTTTGTCTCAAGGTCGGAGTCTTGATGAAGACAAATAAAGAAACTCCATTTACTGTTAGTGCGAAAAGTTGGAAAATACCATCTAGTATCATCACAATCTTTGTAGTTTCATTTGATCCAAGATCTGAAATAACATTGTCAGTGGCATTCATTGCCGGTTTATCGAACTTTCACACGTGAAAAATATTCACGTCGTGTGTCTTATTAATTATATAGAAAACTAAATATTGCTGACGCATTAGTGTATAAAATCACAAAATCGTTCAACTATTGCTTTAGAACCCATTTCGTATTACCTTTAGTTCCAAATCGAGGAAAGAGTTTATGATTCCGTACATCATCACGAATGTGAGTTCCAATTCATAACACATTTATGAAAATTGAAATCATTGGATCTTCACATAACATACAGTCAAAGACGTCAAACATTAAGCTAAACGAACTGAAAGTCTCGGATTTTGGATATCTAATCGTCAAGAAATATTAATTCTTACCACAAATCCAAACCGGTAGATAACTGGTCACAATGGTAATATTGTATAATATGAGTTCACAAATACTGGTTGTTCAATATTTATACGTTATTCAATATGATGTTAATATATCACTTAATGATCTTAGTGGAATAGATTAAGGTGTTGCGTGTTGAATTCGTTTACCCTTTTCACAGTCCGGATTGTGACCAGTTGTAATTGATTGACGGACACAGACTGCTTTTGTATGTTAAATTTAGTTTAATCATTTTCCCATACAATAGCAACAATATCATATTCATGAATCAATTTGGCTTAATGCATACGTTGACAGCCGATTGGTGATCGAGTTCAGTCCAGTTTAAACGTACTGTAAAAGTAAAATTCTTCATAATGAATTTAATAATAATTTTACTCTGAAATGAAAAGATGTATATGTAGATAATAGGCTATCCTATTATGTTGAGTCAAGCGCCACTGAAAGAGTCTCATGTAAAAGAAATAGAACTCTTGGTAACTAAATTATAAACCTGGAGTCCCTGATGCTTGGGATATGACTTGCTAGGTGACGTTTCGTCAACGATAGTATCAATATTCAACATAGACGCCTGTGCTGAATAACGATAATCTGCATTGACTTCTGACATAATTATACTTTATGACATGTTTCGTATTTTGGTCTTCCTCATATCGCCATATTCGGTTCATTCAGAAGTTTGACAAATAAGCACAATTTGTAATTGCTTGTTGGTGTTCTGTCAAGGCTATTCTTGTTTTCCATGTAACTGATATATTGCAATGTTCAGTGATTCGTGTTTCTATTTTCATTTACATATTTATATTGATTACATTTTTGAGTATGCAGTAAGCAAATACAGCTTTTCGACATATTTTGTAATGAATCATTCTGAATTTGTTGCATTCAAATTACAAAGAGAACATTATTTCTCTTCAACTCGATACTATTCGTGATTCTATAAAAATATGTTTAGCATATTCATGCCACTAATTCTGACAAATTATGATATCAAGATATAAAAGTGAAAGATATATATTATATAACTATCATATTATTCAAAATTATGAATTTAATTAGCAACCTGTCAGTCGTCAGGGTTAATAATCACCGAGTTGTGCAATCTATGCTTAGATATAACACGTAATTCTTGATAGAAACGGGGTTTCCTTATCTCATAATTAGAAGACAATGACTATGCACGTCATCTCCACAGCAAATTCAAACTTAACGTTAATGTTTGCAATAAAAGATCTAACATTTATATTACAGTCAAAGACATCATAATTAAATCTCAGTTAATTGAAACGACCCGTATTTCTAAAATCAAATTCAAACAACCATTAATGCTGACCGCACAACCTATCTGACTTCCTTACTGACAATATAGTATGATATAAGTTCACAAAGACTGGTGGTTTAATATTATGACGTTGTCGTTTAATATAATAATATATAACTAAGTGATTAATTGGAATCTATTAAGATATTGCGTGCTGTATCCTTTTAACCTTTTCACAGGATTTCGACCAATACGTTTTAATTAATTTACAGACAAAGACTGCAGTTTTACATGTATGTCAGTTGAATCATTGTCATATACATCAGCAACAAAATTATATGTATCATCAATTAATCATGTGCTAATGCATATTCCAATAGAAGATAAGTTAAGCTCAGTGATTACATACTGTTACGAATAAAATCAAAGTTATAAAAAGAGATGGTAAAACTGTAATGATGGTGGAGGTGTCATCAATTTAGTCATGGTTCATTGGTTTGAAAACTTTTGTATACATGTCATGAGTGATTTAGAGCAATCACTTTCATCAACTTTGCTATGTTCTTTATCAATCCTTGGCTAACAATTGTTTGTATATTGCGCATTCCTCGTAAAGTTGTATTCAGATTTAAATTATTAAGTCAGGAACTTCGATACTTTTAGAACCTTAACAATTTTTCCATAAATATAAAGACTTATTTTACTCGTGGTAGCAAATCCTCATTTTACGGAGACGTTGCTTTTCGTGTCTTTTTTAACTGATTTTTATATTTTCTTATGTTGTACTGTGAGACCCCTGTCTCAAGTTAGGTAAGGGTTGGTATCTCGCTAACATGTTTAACTCAGCCACATTATGTATGCATGTACCTGACTCAAGTCAGGAGTATGCAATTCAGTGGTTGTCATTTGTTGCTGTGCTACATATTTTTTTTTCATTCATTTTTTTTGTACATAAATTATGCCGTTAGTTTTCACGTTTGAATTGTTTTACATTTGTTGTTTCGGGATCTGTTATAGGTGACTATGCAGTATGGTGTTCTCATTGTTGACGTTCATGAATACGTTGATAAATAGTTGTTAATTTCTGATTCATTTGGTTTCTTGTAAAGGATTGTCTCATTTGCAGGCATATCACATCGTTTTAAATATATATAAGACAGAAAGCGCGGAAAAATGAGATTGTTCAGTAGATAAGTGGACTATTGAAAAAAGTGGTTCAGCCGAGAGGCTCAATAAATGATACACAACATAAAAACGCATAAATAAATATATATATACTGTATATATGAAACGACTTTAATAAGCAAACACAATTGAATACACGAAACAAACTTTTTGGTCATTTTTCTATTGTTTTATAATCTCATCAATGATTTTTTTCAGACGATAGCATTAGACTTTGCAAGGAATTTCAAATAGATATAGGAAGATGTGGTGTGAGTGCCAATGAGACAACTCTCCATCCAAATAACAATTTAAAAATTAAACCATTATAGGTTAAAGTACGGCCTTCAACACGGAGCCTTGGCTCACACCGAACAACAAGCTATAAAGGGCCCCAAAATTACTAGTGTAAAACCATTCAAACGGGAAAACCAACGGTCTAATCTATATAAACAAAACGAGAAACGTTGGAGTATCCATTTTCCCAAAAATGAATAATCCTTCTCGATTTACATACGATACTTGGAATACTTAAAGTATAGTACCTCTACCTATTCTGCATAAAAAAACCAATCACATTAACTGAACACATTCTATCACATCAAATGTATATTTCACTGCCTCGTTACTAAACATGTGGTTTTAATATTAAAATCTATTACAAATGACAAAATGAACAGACAATTAGAAAATATTGATATGGTGCGTGTTATATCCTTTTAACTGTTTGAACCCAATTAAGACCTGTCATTGATTTACTATCATAGACAAAAGATGCATGCAATTGTCTTTTAGGTCAGGTCGTCTACAATAACACGATGTATATATGTATAAAAGTTATTAACAGAATTCCTTGTTGACCTTACAAACAAGCACAGTTATTTTTTGTAAACAAAGTACATTTTAAATATTTTAGTAGTAAGCGGTAACTTAATTTAGACCCTTGAACTTCATATTACTGGTATATTAAATAAAACAATACTTTGGGGTATATCTGAACTAAAATCAATTCTTCTTATTGTTATTCATCTAATAGGATCATGGTGGGTAACAAAAGAAAAGCTATTTACACTACCGGGTCGATATCACTGCTGGTGGACGTTTCGTTCCCGATGGTCTCACCAACCCAGTAGTCAGCATTTCGGTGTTGACATGAATATCAATTATATGGTCATTTGTTTAAATTTCCCGTCACAAAACTTTGAATTTATCGAAACAAACTAATGTGTTTCGTGTAGAACAAATTCCTTGTTGTTACAATGTTTTTTTGATAGTTTTTGCAATTTCATTGTAGATTTATGTTCAAAAAATGAGTTCAAGATGTCCTTTGCTATTCTGATTAACCGCTATGAAATTTCTGTTGTCGTGGCCACTTTTTTTCTCTGATGTCACCTACCTAGTTAGACTTATCACCGAGTTTACAATCAGGAACAACAAAAAGATGCCACATGTAGAGCAGGATCTGCTTACGCTGATGGAGCACATGTGATGATCCCCATTTTTTCATTATGCTGAGTCTTTAGGTGGCTTTCTTGTACAGTTGTCAAATGTTTTTTCTTTTTCTTTTTACCTTGGTGTATATTTTAGATGCATGACTTTCAATATTCCTTTATATCTTCCGCATTACTTTTGTATCTTTCTCTTTTTGTTAAACGCGCGACAGACAACGACATCTACTTTTTTTCCTAAAATGTCGGAAAACAAATATTGTTCGCGTCTCATTTTCTTTAAAATTGTTTAAACTATTACGTTTATTAATAATTTTCGGTAACAGTCGTTCTATTCATCTGCAGGCTTTTGACAAAAGTTCAAAACAATTACTCCGCCAATTTAAAAACGACGTTTACTCGACAGACTTTACATTTCCCTTGTTGCTAAACTTTATCTAATATTGTTATAATGCCAAGTTGATCAAATATTTTTAAACATACAGTCAGACGGGTTCAATATTACTATCAATACAAACTTTTTAAAATGTAAATTTCTACATTTGAAAGTAACTTATTCATAAATTAAAATTTAAAAACCGAGTATTTATAAAGCTACCTTACTGATTAAATAGTTAATATTTAGTAGAAATGGCGACGCTTGAAAGAATTTGTTTACAACAATATTGTGGCAGTTTTATGAAATGTAAAGTAATGGAAAACTTGATTTTCAACATAGGTCTACCGATAATATTCATCACGCTTTGTAAACTGTTAATATATGAAGAAAATTTCGACATATTTCAGATTTTAGTATTGTACTTTCAGTTTATATGTGTGGTCTTGCCATGTCAGTTTTTACCGTTCAATTTTGGACCTTATTTTTCTATCAGACGGAATGTATTTGTTTATGGAGTATTTTTACCTTACCTTTGTTTATACAATTATCTTAGACGACTAAAATATACCAATAAAGAAATAGTAAAGAGTGAACGTTTCGAGGATTATTTTGTCAACGGTTTCTATTATTTGTGTTTAGATGTGACAAATACATGTTTGAATGGTAGTACACGCCGATGGTACATTCAAATGAGGTACGGTTTTCCAAAATTTATTTACAACTTGATATTTTTGATTTTGTTTTTGATTTTTATCTTTCTATTGACGTGCTGCATCGGTAGTGGTACACGCGGACTTGTTATAAAGAGTGTTGATTACAACACACCACCATCACTAGTAAAAGAGATGACGGAAAGTATAAAGATAGTCGATACATCAAATCTAGCTGACCTCAAAACTGAATACATAAAGAGGATTATTATACATAATGGAACTTATCGAGAATTGTACTTTGAAAATTCTCCAGCTTCTGAAATACAGTATCATCATTAGAAATGGAAAGTTCACAATTGGGAACCTGAAATCATCTTTGTCGTAAAGTATGGATTTCAGCCGACCATTGTTGTCAACTCAACTGTACCAAGTCAGGAATATGACAGTTGTTGTCATTCATTTTTGCTTATGTAGACGAAACGCGAGTTTGGCGTACTAAATTATAATCCTGGTACCTTTGATAACTATTATCATTTGATTCTGCTATTTGATTAGGACTTTTGAATTTTCCTCGAAGCTTAGTATTTTTGTGATTTTACTATTTTTTAACATTACTACAAGAAATAACTTCAGACCGCTAATAGTTCAATATGTAACATAATAAAATTAACGGTACCAATTTTTCTTTTCCAGATGCGTATTTCGATAATACATGTCTCTTCAGTGATGCTCGTAGCCAAAATATTTGAAATCCAAAGCTTATATAAAAGATAAAGAGCTATACTCCAAAAGGTCCAAAAAGTATAGCCAAATCCGTGAAAGGAATCAGAGCTTTGCATGAGGGAGATACATTCCTTAATTTATAATAATTTCTCTATAATTTTGTAACAGCAAATTTTAATAACACAAAAAATCCGTATTATATTTCCAAGGGGAAAAACTACTTTACCAACTTTTGTTTGCACTGTTTATAAAAACGTAACCCCGATTGTGATATAAACCTATAACATACATTTTATAAATATCTGGTGACAATTCTACGCATGAAAGACTCTAGTTCTTGGATCAGACTCAGATGTGCAGAATGTTCTTCAGTTTTTGTCAAGGGTTCAATAACCACATTGATAAATGCAGGCAAACAAATCTGAATTTACAGTACATTGAAATATAAAAGGAAAAGTTGAGAAAATCAAGTCTACAATTTTGTTGACTTATACGCAGTGTCTGTGTTTAGACTAACAAGCCACTTTTTTCTCGGACTTAGATACCAGAAGAGTTCAATCGTTTGGGCAGTTGATTAACTGATTGTGACATTTTAAGTGGAATAAAAACTATTAACGGTTCCATATTTACCTAAGTTAATTTCGACTATGTATATCTCGTCAAAGGTGATCGCTGCCAAAATATATATCAAAAACCTTTAAAAATTAATTTAATGCTGATAAAACATAAAATAACAAATGTCATAGATGGTGAAGGATGCACGATAACAAATAACCTTTACACTACTAGAGAATCCGGTCTCGATCCATGCAATTGTCTCAGTTGTATTTACCTTGATTTTTTTTAATAACGTTTATATATATGCTAGATGTTAGATGTGACCTTATTAATGCTTTAGGCTTAGATACGTTGATTGTTCAAATATTGTCATTGGCTTTGCACAAGCAGTCAGTAACTGCCAGTACACTTAAATCTAAACTTTTTTTGTTTCGGAAAGTTATAAATACACTTCAAAAACTGGTCTTTATTACTTGTTTTTTTTCTGCTTTGTAGCAATCTGATTAGTTAATCCCTTTTTAACTGATGTGTATAGTTTGTTCAAATGATGTGCTGTTACACCATATTCGCTGGTAAGGGGAAGGTCTGGTGCCCGTAAACATGTTTAAGTATACCAAATTGTATAAGATCCTGTCCCAAGTCAGGACCCTTAAATCCACAGGTTGTCGTTTTTGGTTGCATTTCGTAATTCTGTTTCGTTTATAATTCTGTATATAAATCAGGCTGTTAAATTTCTTGTTTAAATTGTTAAGCATTTATATTTGCATGATTTTCTGGGCCCTTTATGGCTGACCTGGCGATATGAGCTTTGCTTATTATCATTAAGGCTGTACGGTAACATATACTTAACTTCTATGCCATTTAGTCTCTGGTGGAGAATTGTCTCATTAGCAGTCTTACAATAATTTCTTATTTTAATGAACCTACACTTTTTTCAATGCGTTTACTTTTCACCTTATTATAGATAATAAACAATGAATGGAACAATGATTGATGGATTGTTGGTTGCGTTACGCCGCATTAGCACAACAAGGCTATATCGCGGCGAGAGCTAATTCGATTTTATTTTATTTACAATTTAAAGCATATTCTAAAGAATGGAACAATGCGTTTGTTTCCTAATTTGTAGATTTTCCTCTCCATTATTAAATCATTGTTATAAAAAGACGCATCCTTATCCAAAAGGTGCACATGCGCAATTCAAAAATATTTTTACCAGGTATTTTAAAACAAGTGGTTATTTTGATTTTTAAAGTTTTGTTTACAAACTAAAATGTTGTTTTATTCTGGATACAAATGAAATTTAAAAAATATATGTATTGATAGCCTTTAACAACAACGCTATTTAAACGCACACAGGTAAGCATTTATTTAAATACAATAAGATTTGTATTGAGGAAATTGCAAATATGGCCGTGCTTTTCACCACATTATATAATCTGACTGTCGTTAAACCTGTTATTTGGAACCGTGTAAAACGATTGATGGACCATGGCGCTTTAATAAGATTATATGCACTGTGTGTTTCAGACAACTAACAAAAAGGCTTTGTTGGAGAAGAACGCCTAAAATATACTTCAATTTACAGTCTTAATAACATAGTGTTCAGTAGATATCTATATAAAAAGAAGATGTGGTATGATTGCCAATGAGACAACTATCCACAACGACCAAAATGACACAGACATTAACAACTATAGGTCACCGTACGGCCTTCAACAATGAGCAAAGCCCATACCGTATAGTCAGCTATAAAAGGCACCGATAAGACAATGTAAAACAATTCAAACGAGAAAACTAACGGCCTTATTTATGTAAAAAAATGAACGAAAAACATATATGTAACACATAAACAAACGATAACCACTAAATTACAGGCTTCTGCCTTAGGACAGGCACATACATAAATAAAGTGGCGGGGTTAAACATGTTAGCGGGATCCCAACCCTCCCCCTAACCTGGGACAGTGGTATAACAGTACAACATAAGAACGAAATATATTGTTCTTCTATTGTCCAAACATATAGTTCCTCTATTGTCCATGTCATGTAATACAATAAATACATGAGGGAAAAATTTCATGTTTCCCAGCATAGTTTATTATAACATTTGTTGTAAAAAAAATATTCACATGAGAATATTCAATTTTCTGAAAATACAATAAAAACGTTGCATAAAATAAATATATGTCGAGCCATGTTTTAAAACTTTATCTGTAGTCAGAATGTTATCCTTCAGATAGGTCTAGCCACAATTTACACTTGCAAATTAATAACATCTAGAGCTTATTTAACACAGAATTTAACCACAAGTTGGATCACATTTGTTACATCGAAAGTTTCTTGTTGAAAATGTTATTAGTATTTAGTTGCGCATAATTAAAAACAAATGTATATTTAGGTATTATAACGAAGGAATACAGATAAAAATATAAATACCATTGCATCCATGTCTCATGACGCATTGTATATAATTTTGTATTATCTATAGTGAGTTACACGTCTTAAGTGTGTGAATTACCTATTACTACATTTAAATCAAATGAACTTCATTACAGTTTTGAAACAATCACATATGTTTTTCAGAAGTTAAAAACATAATAGAAATATGTATTTTATGTGAACTTTGTTACCAAAAATATCTCAACTATGGAAATGTCTGTATGAATTGAATACTTCAATAAATTGACGTTTAATCCACCTTAACTGTACCTTCAGATTATGAATGTTAATTAATTTAATCATATATTTTATCAATGCAAAGATTAAAATTTAGTAAACTCATCTATAGCCCGTAACAGAGTAGTGATCGAATTCGCGTTTCTTTACCGTCAGAATAAGTTACGTTATCGACAAACTTATTTCAGAAGTGACATAATTTAATTTTCTTCATCGACAAAATATTTCATGTCCAACGTATAAGTTTTCATTGTTTAAGTCGAAGTTTTTTTTAACACCGTAAAACATTTTATATAATCAACCTCTGTCATTGGCATTTTCATTTTAACGGTAAAGGATCAAATACGGGATCTCCGAAATTTCTATCATTTGTTACGAGGAAATCATTATTCAATCGAACATATATCTTTGTTCATGACACATATTATGAAATACAAAGGAGTTGATGTTTTAATGAACTGTAGAGGTCTCCACAGGTTTTCAACAAGGGTAGAATTCAAAACCTTGAATATGAAAGCCTCGAAATCCATGATACTTTTTCTGTGCGGTAGTTGTATCTACAAAATCCAATACTGTACACGACATAAAATACATGTATATTTATATATTGGGAATTTATTTTTGTTTCCAAACAGAATAATAAGGTTATGTATAAGTGCCTCCGTTCACTGCACAATTGTAAATTGTCTTCCTAAAGACCAGCAAAAATAAATGGCACAAGTTCACGTAGTCATAAAAAACGTCGTATAATTTACGTTATCGAACAAAAAATCAGAAATACGGAATATTATATGTGAATGGTTAGGAAATCCGTTTCCCCTACATGTTTTAAAAGTCAAAGAAAAATGTTTTCCCTGATACACACGTTCTAAGAACCAGCGTTGTGTAACCTATAGACAAATTCGACTGGATATAAGGAAGTTAATAAGTTTACTCTGATTTGAAATTATCTTTTAGAACTTTTTTTAGTCATTGATAACCTATGTTGTTTATGGGTAATAGATGAAATGTTGCATGATCCCTCAAAATGACAGCAAGCGCAGTTTTCCAGACGATTTTCATTTGTACACTGCTAAAAATTGTCAGGTCCTGGCCATGGTATATTTTGGAGAAATCTTTTTTTACTGATTTTTACTAAAAAAAAAATTCTCTGTGTGTGCCATTGCAAGAAATAGTTTTGCTCGTTATTTTGTCCTTTAAAAAAAATTCTCAACAAAATTTCCCGTTTAAACTGTACTAGAAAAAAGTTTGGCATGTGAAACGGACGAAGACATATTCTAACAGATGTACAAATACCAGTCTTCCCTTTTGTGTATACATATGAGAAAACATTTCAAAGTTATTGATTGAATTCAAATTCATCACACATACGTACACATTGTAGTCCGAAAAAATAAAGGACTTCAATCCTATCAAACACCTTTTTAATTGTTTACCAGTATATTTCTTTTAGTTTTGGGTAAAATTGTAAAGGTAATAATACTATCAAGACGTCCTTCCATAAATCTTTTTTCTCTGTTCTGCTCTGAACAAATGACTACTTTTCGCCCAATCGAAATGGTCATGGACATATTTTGTTTCATATTATTAGAATTATTTTGAATATTATCGGTATCAAACTTGATTATCGACACATGAAAGTTTGTCAGCATTGTCAATCTTTTTAACGTTAAAGTACCAATAGTTCGGTCTCTACTCAATTAAGTTTGTCGATATCGTAGCTAATTTTGACGGTAAAGAAACATCAATTCGATCACTTCTCTGTTACGGGCTGTATATTAAGAAATTAAGAAATAAATTGAACTGTAATCACATTTAAAAATTTTGACATCATGGTGATAAACCATTTCAAACTGAACTAATTTACTCTTACTCTAATTGTTAGTGGCTTTTAAACTAGTTTTCAGTTACTGCAAGTACTCTCAGATCTGTACTTGGTGTCTTTTAGTTGTTGGGATATACAACAACCCGGTCACGTCCACTCTGTGTAATATATCTATTTGTATCCATCTGATGAGTTAAGCCTTTTTCAACTGATTTTTATAGTTCGTTCTTAGTTTGTACTGTTACATCACTCATCTCGGTAAGGGGGAGTGTTTGGATCTCACTTACATGTTTACCCCCTCCCCCCTTCTGTATGTATTGGCCTGTCCCAAGTCAGGAGCCGGTAATTCAGTGGTTGTCGTTTGTTGAAGTGCGACATATTTGATTTTCGTTCATTCTTTTTAGAAAAATTAGGCCGATAGTTTTCTCGTTTGAATTGTTTTACATTTGTCATTTCGGGGCCTTTTATTACTGACTATGCGGTGTCGACTTTGTTCATATTTGTTTACCGTACGGTGACCTATAGTTGTTAATTTCTGTGTCATTTTGTCACTTGTGGAGAGTTGTCTCATTGGCAATCATACCACATCTTCTTTTTTTATGATATGAATTATACTGAATAGATATAACACGGATATAATGAAAATTAAAAAAAGGCGACGTAACAAAAAAAACCATGGTCATAACAAGGTAAAATGCGATGTTTTTTTTATTTTCGAAACAGCAAATGTATAGTAGATAAAATTATATAAATGTCATCTCTAAAATATTTATAGTTGGGAGACGTTGTTATTGGCTTTTACTCGCTTCCAGTAACTGCAACTACTATTATTGTCATGCATGATGTATATTGTTTTTATGTTAGTTGTGTATGGTACCGATCTTATAATTTAATGTCAATTGCTTTTGATTTTTTTAAGTTATTCTTATGTTTTACTGTTCACAACTTGACCAGGTTAGGAAATGGTTGAGCGCTCTTAAATATGTTCAATCCCGCCACAATTTTAAGTGCCTGTCCAAATTCTGAAGCATGAAGCTCAGCTGTTAGTTCATATCTGTTATAGATTGATTTTTTGTTAATTGTTTTTCTATAAATAAGATCGTTAGTTTTCTCGTTTAAATCGTTTCAAATTTTTCAAAGTCGACTATACGGTGTGGTTTTTCAAAATAGTGAAGAAAAACATAATTATCAAAGAAATAAGGCTTTTAGTTTTGAATATACTGTTTTTTTTTCAAACCCAAATATCGAAATAATATAAATATGTGTGTATTCATGTTGTCTTTCAATTCAAATTATCAAAAAAAAAAAAACATGTAAAGCCTGCAACAATCAATCAACAACTGTTTTTGCGTTGAATATCATTTTGTTTTTTTATAAGCACAATTTTTGAATTATTTTTCAGTTTACTATTTAAACTCTGATATAAGAATTTGAGCGGTCTTAACAGTCACCGGACCGATTCCCTGTCAATGAAAAAAATACCGGGTGAAATGGCAACTTATTAAATAAATGTACTGAACGTCAAATTAATTGGAACTGTAAGTTAAACTACAGATAAGGGATACTACAGATACAGTTAAGTCTGCCTCATATCTTGACTTACATCTAGAAATTGACAATGAGGGTCAGTTGAAAACAAAAAATTTCGACAAATCAGATGATTTCAGCTTCCCAATGGTGAACTTTCCATTTCTATGGAGCAACATTCCAGCAGCATCTACATACGGAATAAATATCTCCCAATTGATACGATATTTTACGGACGCCATCACGAATCGGTTGACCGTTATGGAATAACCGTTTCACAGAAGATATCTGACAACTACAATACCCTTACCTTTTCACGAATGCGACATACCGAATTAGACTATTTACTGGATTTGTCATAACATAAGCAACACGAATATATATCTCTCAATTGATACGATATTCCCGGACTTGTATTTCCTATCATGATTTCCTTGATAGAGGATTGCTGCTCACAAGGAAGCTATTAAACCAAGAGTTCCAAATGTTAAAAATGAAATCATCCCTTCTTAAATTTTACGGACGCCATCACGAGTTGGTTGGTTGACTGTTATGGAATAACCGTTTCACAGATGATATCTGACAAGTACAATACCATACCATTTTAATGAATTTGACTATTTACTGGATTTGACATAACATAAGCAACACGACGAATGCCACATGTTGAGCAGGAGATGCTGATCATTTCGGAGCACCCGAGATCGGCCCAAGTGTTTAGTGGGGTCCGTGTTGTTTAGTCTTTAGATTTCTATGTTGTATCTTCTGTACTATTATTTGTCTGTTTGTCTTTTTATTTTTAGTCATGCCGTTTAGTCACGTCAGTATATTTTCAATCTTTGAGTTTGACTGTTCCTCTGGTATCTTTCGTCCCTCTTTTAGATACATTCATGTACGAAGAAATAAAATATCTCGAATATATTTAAGTTGTTTAACGGTTGTTCAAAAGAAAACCATCTAAGTGCGCTTATACTGTAAGTTGTAACGTACATGCGTTTTTATTGACAACGAATACACTTTAAATGTTCATTTCAGGAAAATGGCAGAACCGAGCGAAGATGCATTGAAGTCCGGAAGTGATAAAGAAAACTTCGATAGGTTGATGTCACTGTTCCGCACTGGTACAGAAATTAAGCAACGGTTACTCGAATATTACATCAGTAGAAAAGAGTTAAATTTGATTGATTGGCTTTCTGATCTAAGCAACAACTTTTTACAATTTGAAGATGTAAAACGGGCTTTTAGAAGATCATCAACTGTACAACCTACAGATCTTGGAGATAATACTATCAATACCGTTTTAATGTGTTACTGTTTTGAAATGTTCTGGGATTGTTGTTTGTTGGATACTTGTCTTGAAAGTTTTCTAAATATTCATAAGGATCAGTTATGCAGAAGTTATGTAAATTCACAAAAGCAACCGGAATCCTTGTCATCAGAACCTCATAGCACAAGTGGACCAGAAAATAATACTCCAAGCATAACAAAAGACCAGTGGGAGTTTCTCTTTAAAAACGACGAAAACGAAAGATGCCTTTTGGCATCTAACGAAATAACTGTATCATGTTTAGACAAGTATCAGAATATTTTCATTCTAAGCATAGTATGCTCATTGTTCAAAGCAGTAAAAGCTGTCTCAGAGTGCCAAATTCAGATATCGAAAATTGCAGCCCTGCAATGTAACTTTTCTAGCAATGAGTTTTTAGAAATTTGGACCAAAATGGAGGGTCATATAGTGACTATAGGCAAAAGCTGTGCATATTCTGATATATTTCGGAGTAAATGCGCAAGAATAAGGGAAACAACATATAACAGAAGTTTAGTGCAAGAGAATCGAAAATATATTTTGCAAGAAGCGTTAAATAATCCTAGTTTTATAAGGGTAAGTTTTTCATTAACATTCAATTACAGTGTACAGTTATGTGATGGTCATCTTACAACAATGAAACAAGTTATAACCTATTTTTGATATCTTTACCATGGTTGCTTCCTCGATTTTAGTTAGGTAATATATTGAACTTACTCTTTCGGTCTTGTAATGTTCTGATGTTTTTTTACATTTTTGCTATAATTTATCATTCAACTGATCTATACAAACATACTTGAAAATGCACAATCATATACGAAGCCCATTTTTAAAATTCGGAGTAAAATTATAAATCAAACAAAATTCTTTAATAACTTTATTTTATTCAAAACGTATTATCTATACCTAAAAATTCGAAATTGCCTCACAGCCATTTTCTCAATGAAACTGTTATACAAGGAGAAAATAAACTCATTATAGATACCAGGACTAAAATTTACACTTACGCCAGACGCGCGTATAAACCAGTAATGTTTATACATATTTAGGACATAAGAAATCGTGTATGCAATTACCTTCACTATTTTTTTTTTTAAATTGTTGTTTTGCTAATCAAAGGAAAAATGATATTGATGCTGATCATTTAACTCCATCAGGTTTCATATCTGCAATGACGAAGCCAGAACAGTAATAATTACACTACATATAGATATAATGAGTATGATTACGATTGAGACGAGAAACCATTGAAATAGAAATCAAGCTTTATCTTTAATATAACACAAAGATGAAGTGAAATGTATTAATGATTATTTCACCATACTGTCCTCTATCTTTATAATTAGTAAACGTATTACCTATGCCTAAAACTTCGAAATTGCCTCACAGCCATTTTCTCAATGAAACTGTTATACAAGGAGAAAATAAACTCATTATAGATACCAGGACTAAAATTTTACACTTACGCCAGACGCGCGTATAAACCAGTAATGTTTATACATATTTAGGACATAAGAAATCATGTATGCAATTACCTTCACTATTTTTTTTTTTAAATCGTTGTTTTGCTAATCAAAGGAATAATGATATTGATGCTGATCATTTAACTCCATCAGGTTTCATATCTGCAATGACGAAGCCAGAACAGTAATAATTACACTACATATAGATATAATGAGTATGATTACGATTGAGACGAGAAACCATTGAAATGGAAATCAAGCTTTATCTTTAATATAACACAAAGATGAAGTGAAATGTATTAATGATTATTTCACTATACTGTCCTCTATCTTTGTAATTAGTATTTGATACCAGATTTAAAATTTAAGCAATAAATAAAATAGTAAATTGAAATTTCGAAAATTGGTTTGCCATCACTAGTTGTTTGGAATTATAGGATACAGTTTGCAAATACATTTATTATAATCAATATATATATGGTGATCAAAATTATAAGTACGAAAGATTTAAGCCTCGGTCACACCCTACCGGATAGCTCGAACGGACGCCTAGCGGATAACTTTTTTTCAATCCGTTCATGTCCGTTAGACGTCCTTTCTTATCCGTTAGACGTCCGTCCATATCCGTTGCATGTCCGTTAAGCGTACGTTTTATCCGTTGACGTCCGTTCTGTCCGGTGGAAACTTTTGAGCATGTTCAAAACTTTGAACGGACATCCAACGGATAAAATGTCCGTTGAACGTCCGTTAGGCGTCCGTTTTGTACGGTACTCGTCCGTTTCGTTTCCGTTTTGTACGGTACTCATCCGTTTCGTTTCCGTTTTGTATCCGTTATACATCCGTTGAAGGTCTGGAGGATAAATTCACCAACGGACTTCTATCGGACGTTTAACGGATAAAACGGATGTTGAACGAATGAGAAACGGATTTCTACCGGACGTATAACGGATAAAACGGATGATGAACGGATTTGAAACGGATAAATGCTAATTGAAAATTTTGCGTCAGAAATGCCAATTATTGGTATGTCAGATTTCTTAAGGTTCATGAATTCTTATTATTCATAATTAATTTTATAGAGTAAGGGCACGTCTTCACAATCAAGCAGCTCTTATTCAGGCAAGACACTGCCCTTTGGTGGCATTTTGAAGAACAAACCAAAACAAGTTACACAGAAACATTTGAATATTTATGCGATTTAAATGTATTATTATTGAAACCTTTAATTTTTCCGTATATCTTGTTTATCCGTTTTATCCGGTACACTTCCGTTATGTGTCCGTTTTATGCGGTACTCGTCCGTTGGATGTACGTTCGACATCCGTTTTGTCCGGTACGTTTCGATTTCTCGTACGTTGCATATCCGGTGTTGGTCCGTTATGCATTCGTTACACGTCCGTTTTATTCGGTCAGTACATCAACGGACTCCCAACGGATAACAATTTTGTCAACGGACAACTTTTTTTTTCATCCGTTAGGCGTCCGTTTGTGATTTCCAGTAAGGTGTGACCGAGGCTTTGGTACACTTTCTTTTAGCAGTATTAACAGGATCGAGATATTTTCCACCACAAAATTTGTGAAAATATTTAACAAGATTTATAGTTATCAGTCATTGTGTGCTGTTGAACATGAATTTTATTACTTAACAAAAACTGAACAAGAAACCTACAAAAATATAAATTATTCTCATGTACCTTGGAAACATAAGCATTTCTTATTGCTACAACACAAGGTTTATCATAAGACATTTGAAAACATCTCGTTTGCCATTAGGTAAATGTCCCCTATCAACCCATCTATTTAATTCCAAACAAATGCACAGGTAGGAAATAGATACCGCCACTTTAAATATATTAATTCCAAACAGTCACTCAACAAACAAATAGTATACCATCAACGATATAAATCATTATCATAAAATAAAATAAAACCTCCTCAGCAACATTAACGACCAACATTACCAACAACATATTAATAGACAAAAAGTTTAATATAAATTTAGGAATATGTGGTATGTGACAACTCTATCCAAGTAATAATTATAAAACTAAACCATTATAGGTCAAGGTACTGCCTTCAACACGGATTCTTGGCTCATACCGAACAGCAAGCTATAAAGGCCCCAAAAATTACTAGTGTAAAACCATTCAAACGGGAAAACCAACGGTCTTATCTATATAAATAAACAGACGACAATCACTGAACATAAGATTCAAGACTTAGGACAGGTGCAAACAATTGCTGCGGGACTAAACGTTTTAAGGTTACCAAACCCTCTCCCTTTTTTTATGAAACAATAGTATAACATCACAACATAGAAATGTTGGACAATTTTTAGAAAAACATTAACATGATTAACTTTGAAAATAAATTACGTCATATTATACACAGGCAAATGAAAATAATTTTGTTGTTAAGTATACTTCTTCTGTGTGTTTAATCTTCCGTTTAGGAATACCATGAAATTTCTTGTATATCAATGAAACTAATCTTAAACTGGTATATATGGGGTGAATATCAACAGTAAAACTATACAATTGGTTCTCGGTAAAAACTTCGTGTTCTCCATGTACAGGTGCCGAAGCAGTATTTTAGGAGAAATGAAATAATTTTGATGCTCATAAAATTGAGAATGGAAATGGGGAATGTATCAAAGAGACAACATTCCGACAATAGAGTAGACAACGTAGTACGAAGAAGTAAAAAATTGTATTACATACAAACAATCAAAGCTAGTATATAGACAAGATCTATGTTAACTGCATTAATATTTATGAAAAATATAAAAAGTGTTTTAAAACAAGGTCCACTGTCTAGTAGATTTCATCCATCTGAAGGGGCTTTTCAAGACTAAGATGTAAATTCTATTCAAGGATAAGGGATAAGATTGGCAGGAAAATTTAAATCTCAAATTTTCTTGACAAAACAAATATTGCGTCCCCTAGCATTCATTGTTATTTTGAGAATGATAATGCATCTAAACGCATTTAAAGAGCTAACCTTCACTGTATTTTCGACAAAAGGAACAATTTTACGTGTCCTATTGTTAATTTTTCCTCTTTGGATTGTGATGTTCCTTTGGCACCAATTTAAGATGTTTATATTTCACAACTCGTTCGCTATGCCCGTGTCTGCTGTGACCTTTTTTGATTTTAACTAGTAATGTATGTATTACTGGTAAATTATTAAGCCATTAAATCAGTTATTTCGTTACCACAAATAACTCAAAGCAATAAGGCAATGCACAAGGTCGTGTTTTTCTCTTACTGTTTATGACGTCTTTACACTAAATCCATTAGATGTTTGATGTGCAGTGATTGATAATTTAGTCTAAGATGCATGATTTTTTTATTATGTGTAAGTGGCTTTGAACTAGCTGTCAGTAACTGCGAGTACTCTCAGATCTGTACGTAGTGTCTTTTTGTTGTTGGAATATATAAGTACCCAGTCACGTCCACTATGTGCAGTATTTCTATTTGTATCGATCTGACGAGTTTTGGCTTTTTCAACAGATTTTCATAGTTTGTTCTTATGTTGTAATGTAACAACACTGTCCAAAGCTAGGGCAGGGTTTGAATCTCGCTAACATGTTAAACCCTGCCAAATACTGTATGTATGTGCCTGTCTCAAGTCAGGAGCCTGTTGTTCAGTGATTGTAGTTTGTTGATGTGTTACATTTTTGATTTTTCGTTCATTTTTTGTACATAATTAGGCCGTTAGTTTTCTTGTTTGAATTGTTTTATATTGTCATTTCGAGGCCTTTTGATTTTCGATTTATGAGTTTTACTGTCCCTCTGGTATCTTTCGTCCCTCTTTTATAGCTGACTATGCGGTATGGGCTTTTCTCATTGTTTAAGGCGTACGGTAACCAATAGTTCTTAATTTCTGTGTCATTTGTTCCAGTGTGAAGAATTGTCACTTACCACATGGTGTTTTTATATATACATATACTAATAAGTCAAATGTCACTAACTAGTTAACAGCAGTCAATATTTTAGTATAATATTAATCCAAAAAAACAAAACTATTTAAAAAAAAAGAAAAACAAATTGGCATGCTAACAAAACAAAAGGGGTTCGCTAGCATTCAGTACAAATGCAAAAATGCCTGCACCATCTAAAATATGCGAAGAGAATATGCTCGTTATCCCAATTGCCCAGTAAGATACCTTTAACAAATGCTATTGATTATAAATCTTTACCCTGATCACGAGATGATTAAAGTGACCTTAACTGACTGATATTGTTTTTTTACATAAATCCAAAAACAACCCAATGTTAATAATGAACTAATCATAGATACCAGGATTACATTTTGTATTTACGCCAGACACGCGTTTCGTCTACAAAAAACTCATCAGAGCATTGTGGACCACATTCTTAAACTTCAGTCAAACACCTAAAGATATCTATTCCTGGGGTATAAAAGCCGTAGCATTACAAAAATTTTAAAGTTTTGTAAACAGTTAATTCATAAATATGACCATAACCATGATAATTCATGTCAGCACAGAAGTGCTGACTACTCGGCTGGTGATATCCCTGGGAATTAAAACTCCACCAGCAGTGGCATCGTCCCAGTGGTTGTGAATAAACTCATCATAGATACCAGGATATAATTTTGTAGCTACGCCAGACGCGCGTTTCGTCTACAAAAGACTACAAAAAGCCAAAAGTTCGAAGTTGAAGAGCATTGAGGGCAAAAATTCCTAAATGTTTAGCCAAATAAAGCTAAGGTAATCTATTCTTGAGGTAGGAAAGCCATAGTATTTCAAAAATTCAAAGTTACAGTTTCATATCACACTGTTGATTAAAATGATTTTCTACCAAACAAATGTTGAAGTACCATAACAAAAGGATTATATTCTTGATAAAAGAAATTAGCTATTAATCGGAACTTACTCTACCATTCATCTTGGGCAGAAGTGACTTCATATGCAAAACAAAAAGATGAGTCGCACCGTTTGATGCGTATGCATGCTGATAGTTTGTTCAAAAACAAATTAACAAATCTATTGCAAATAAAATGTATTTCGGAATTTACAAAAATATACGATATCAATATACATACAAACAACGCAACTTTTGTCTAAAAAATAAATTTGGTATTTTTACTGTCTTTTGATTGGTAAAAATTATTAGTTTTATTTTCAATGTTGTCAATTTTGATGGCGACACGCCCACTATGACGTTATGTATTCATACGCCAACATGTGTGTACGTTGTTATTGTTAATATAAATAATATAAAAAGTTCTTTGAGCCTTATTTTTGATAGAAATTTATTTATAATGAATGGCAATAATTTATTTTGATTTTATTGAACCATAAAACTAATTTTTGACTCTTCACATTTTACATAATCCGCTTCGCGGATTATTCAATGTGAAGATTCAAAAATTAGTTTTATGGTTCAATAAATTCAAAATAGATAATAGCCATTCATTAAATGATTCTTCGAGATTCTTTGATCTTGTTTTGCAAAAAAAATATCTGTATTACAGGATAGGTTTGTTTTGCAATAGCGTGCGGAAGGAGCTTGACCTGATTACAGATGAAGAAAATTTAAATTTTGTTCGAAAACTGTGTGGTACGTTTATTTGAACACAAAACATAACAACTTGATTGTAGCTGATTTACTGTACTTTTATCATCTTTTATAATTCTTTAAATAGGAGAAGAAATTACAAACAGGGAAACTAAAACCAAAAAAAAAAAGACAAACACATAACAAATAAGATAATTGACGCAAAGATAACAAAAAAATTAAAGAGACCACATACTCCCGCGCAGAAAACTACAGATTGAACCCATGTTACATTCCAAGGTGAATGTTGGTGTTTCAGAATGAAAAAAAAACCAAAACATTCCTTAGTATTCTAGTGATACACACAGTGTTCACCACTGCAAATACACATTAGACGAAGAGGATAATTGTGCAATGTCAAAAATGAAGACAACAAAACGGGATTATAGTTTATACAATGCGAACATTTTTACAGTCATCTGTTCCAAAGATATTTCATTATGGCCAGGCATATCCTGATTTCGTTTTTCATGAGATCTTAGGGATAATATTCAATTTGACACTTTATTCGTTATTCATTTGCCTTGTTGCTAATATTTAACAGTAAGGGATACCTAGGGTACAATGAAAAGAATAAAAATTAAGTGAGAAAAGATAACACCTATTATTACAGACATTCAACAGTAAACATGACACTACACATAAAACATTAGTTTAATAACTCAACCCTATCAATAACCAGGTCATATATATGTTAAAGACGATAGGACATCGATTTGACAATAGTTTGAAATCCTGTTTCATATGGAAAACATAAATACCGTATAGACTCAACAAATAAAACAAACTCGTTTAAAATGTGAAAAGTTTAACCTCTAACCCTTTCCTTGAAATTTCCATTGTTATTCAAATCAAAATGATTAATTAACGAGATAAGGGACCATCTCATTCACAACTGATCTCTTTAGTTTATTCCATAAGCCGATGGACATCTTAACGTTGAGTTTGATTTACATGAAAATACTCCAGCATGAGATATCTCTTTATATTTACAGTTCAATGAAAAATATAAATCATTATAGTATGATTGCCAACAGATTCAAACTGCTTTTGTGTGTTTGTTTGTAAATGATTGTTTGTTTTGAGATAGTAAAACAGTGATGACTGCTGTAGCCATATTTTGACTATTGTATGTATTATGTCTGTTTTGTTCACGTATCGTTGTAAATATAACGGAATTTGATGCGACTGTCATACAAGTGAGAGGTTTAGCGCTATTAAACTAGGTTCAATCAACCATTTTCTACATTTGAAAATGCATGTACCAAGTCAGGAATATGACAGTTGTTGTCCATTCGTTTGATGTGTTTTGTCATTTGATTTTGCCATTTTATTCGGGACTTTCCGATTGAATTTTCCTCGGAGTTCAGTTTTTTTGTTATTTTACTTTTTTCACTAAATTTATTTAAGCAAGAGGGGTGAAAGATAGCATAGGTACAGTCAAACTCATAGATGTAAAATCAACTGACAACGCGATGGGTTAAAAAATAAAAGACAAACAGACAAAAATAGTACACAAGACACAACATAGAAAATTAAGGACTAAGCAACACAAACCCCACCAAATACTAAGGGTGATCTCAGGTGCTCCGGAATGGTAAGCAGATCCTGCTCCACATGTAGCATGGTCACTGTACGGCCTTCAACAATAGGTAGTACGAATACCGTATAGTCAATTGTAAAAGGCCTTGACATGGTTGGGAATTGGAAAAAAAAACATAAAAAACAACAGTCTGATTTATAACAATGCAATAGACAAAAATTAAACATTACAGACAGCAACTAACGTCAACTAATGAATTATAGGATCCTGGCTTGGAACCGGCACATATTTGATATGATGGGTGCATTGTGTTTGTGTGTGTGTATGCAATCTTTCTTCCCTTAATCATGTTTGTTAATATAGGACTGTCATGTAACAGTAAAACATACGAAAATATCCAAACCGAACACAAATCTACGACAAGTCATTTAGCACATTGTTATCACATAAGCAACACGACGGGTGCCGCATGTGGAGCAGGATCTGCTTACCCTTCCGGAGCACCTGAGATCACCCCTAGTTTTTTGGTGGGGTTCGTGTTGTTTATTCTTTAGTTTTCTATGTTTTGTCGTGTGTGCTGTTGTTTGTTTGTCTTTTTCATTTTTAGCCATGGCGTTGTCAGTTTGTTTTAGATTTATGAGTTTGACTGTCCCTTTGGTATCTTTCGTCCCTCTTTTAGCAGTTAGGTTTACGTGTTAAATGTGCTACGAATTCATTCAACATGGTAATGAATGATTACATGTATTTTAGGTACTGACATATCTGTAACACTTATTGACGGAAAGTATAGAAAAGGTTCATACTCATTGAGCGTGATAGAAAATGCAGGTAAACAAATACACAAAGAAATATTTTTTGTACTGAAATTACTTAAATTACAGCATTATCAATTAGCAATGATCATAGGCTGCACATGAACGCTTTTTAAAATCTTTGATCATTATAAATGTGGTGCAATATCATGTCTTAGTTGAGTTTTGATAATAAGAAGACGTAGGTATTTCACTACAATATCACAATAACAGTCTACAGTTTAGTTTTAAATTTATAAAGCATAATCATTCCTTCTTTTGTGTTTGACATTATTTTTAATTTGTGTTGTAATTTGTGTCGAGTAAATTGTAATAGAAAATCAATGCAGTGACGAAATAGCAAAGTGAGACTTTATATAATTTATGTAATAATACATTCATTTATATAAGACCATCAGAGGTTAAGATCAATGTTTTTCCTCTCCTTGCGATAAAATTAATTATTGGAGGGATTCGGCTTATTCTGTTGGTCTTTTTGTGTGTGTTCTTTTTATGATAACTATTCCTTCGAGTGTACCAGTATTGATGTCATTCTTGTCATGCTCTTCCATCAGTTCAAACGCTGGTGCTTCGGTTTTCACATGATTTATAACATAATTGAATACATTTTTCCATCGATTAATTTACAATTAATTTAGAAACTAAAGTTCTAATTGCTTTGACCCTTGTATATGGCTATATTTGTTTTGCATATTAAGACATAACGATGTTAAACTATTCATCATTCATTGTGTTAAAATTTTGAGGTTTGTGAGTCTTCCTGGTGAAGGTAGATACAGTAAAACAATATGGATGCAAGCATATTACGTGATGTTTCAATTATATTATGTTTTAATTTTTAGAAAATGACCCGCCTAAACAGGTAAGAATAATATATGTCAAAGATGAACTTACGACCAATTTCTAAACTTTTGTTTGGAAAATTTCAGATGGAGCAAATTAAACTAGCTAAATTTCAAAAGCACATTTTAGTACATTCATGTTTTGGTAAAGGTAAGTGATGATTTACGTGTTGTTATTTAATTTAGTGCAGTTTTCTTAAATTGTTACTTTGTAAAATCATAACATTAATCAAGTATTGCTATGATAATATAATGTGTATTAATAACACTCCCTTTTACAAATATCAAAAGCAAAAAGCGTCCATGATCCTGCAATTCCTCTTTTTGGATTATTCATGCATACATGATAATATAAAAAAAAAAAGATATGGTAGTAGTCATTTTTTATCAAAATGACGCCCCTATAAAAAAATCATATAAACATGAAAAGATGTTACAGTATAAATTGCGATTAAAAATGCACTAAATTATATTATATCCAAAAAATTATAAAAAGTATAATTTAAGTGGGACTAGCTACGAGATACAAAACAAATCTCAATTATGATGTTTTTAGTTCAATCATTTATGAAATAATAATTTGCTTTTAATTGCCACTATAGTTCAAAATACGTCATAATAAGCGAAAAAAACATCGATGATGAATTATTCACCTGCAAGTAAATAATTTGATCACATTGAATCTGTATTATTGGGAACTTCAACCCCTTAGCTAGAGATGATTTACACATGATTTATTCGTGATTAGTTATTAACAGAAAGGAAGGTCAACAATGAAAATGAAACCAAGGTAAATCATTTGATTGACTGATTCGCTTAACAAAAAACATTCTTATACAGGTAAAATCGAAAATTTACTTAATTTTTTAACCTGTAACATAAAATCAAACAAACATAGAAAAATCTGTTTGCACGAGGTCAATATCTATTTATATTTATATTTATGTTTATATTGTCTTATGTGACCGTCGGTATTTTCGGAGATCATCTTGATAGTTTATAAGATCGCGTCTAGACTAAAATACACACGAAATCTGATATATATTATCTAGTACATGCTTGTTAACAATTTATTTCATTAAGATTTTATATAATTTGGATATGTGTTTAGTATGTTATAAATCAGATAAAATAAATTGAGTCAAAACGGTTTTTATGATTTTGACAGCTGGTGCCCCTTTAAAACCCGATTTCAGGCCATCATCTGCCTCTTACGGTTTTTACTTCCCTTACAGGTTGATATTCATGAATGGTAAAAATCCCTTTTAACTAACGAATAAACGAAGGACAAGGTTTAGATTATTCTTTCATTTACATAAGAAGAAAAAAAATGGATTATCCACATTTTGGAGACGGTATTTTATTTACCGGTAGTTAGAATTATATTAAACAAGATTAATATAAGTATTTGAAGAACTGCACAGGGCATAAAAGTGATGTGTTTTGTTATTTGATTTTGCCATGTGATTATGGACTTTCCGATTAGATTTTCCTCTAAGTTCAGTATTAATATGATTTTACTTTTACAAAAAAAAATCATAATAATTTTACGTCAAACTTTATTTTCAAACTCATCGAATTGCATCTTAAAAAAAAATCAAAAAACAATCTTAAGGGGGCTCGAGGGTAGAAAAATGAACTTTATTGTATACTTAATAATTTTTTATTTTTTTAAATGGGGTCACCGTTCTTTAAGCTCACCAGCTGCATTCGAAAGAAGCATACATTTGTGTTAAGGTACTTTTTTCAGTTGAACTAATAGGATAAATAATATCGAAATAAAAGAAGATCTAAATTACTACATCTCTTAGATTTTACAATTGTTAAGTTAAAGTACAGTTTATTTGAAAAAAAATTATAAAAAAATATAGGTCACAGATGATTTACAAAATATATTTTAATTCTAATGCCAAGAAATGGCATTTTTGCACCAAAGGGAGATAATTTGATAAAAAATGAAAATCGTGAAATAAAATCAGAGTATCAGATTCAAATAAATGGTCTGAACGTGGTTGTGCTTATATATAAAAAAAAAGAAGAAGATGTGGTATGATTGCCAATGAGACAACTGTCCAAAATAGACCAAAATGACACAGACATTAAAAACTATAGGTCTTTTATGCACAAGTTGATATAACAAACTTAAGGGGGCTCGAGGGTAGAAAAATGAATTTTATAGTATACTTAATAAATTTTTTTTTTTTAAATGGGGTCACCGTTCTTTAAGCTCACCAGCTGCATTCGAAAGAAGCATACATTTGTGTTAAGGTACTTTTTTCAGCTGAACTAATAGCATAAATAGAGGTAATATCGAAATAAAGAAGATCTAAATTACCACATCTCTTACATTTTACAATTGTTAAGTTAAAGTACAGTTTATTTGAAATAAAATTATAAAAAATATAGGTCACAGATGATTTACAAAATATATTTCAATTCTTATGCCAAGAAATGGCATTTTTGTACCAAAGGGAGATAATTTGAAGAAAAAAAATGAAAATCGTGAAATAAAATCAGAGTATCAGATTCAAATAAATGGTCTGAACGTGGTTGTGCTTATATATAAAAAAAAAAAGAAGATGTGGTATGATTGCCAATGAGACAACTGTCCAAAATAGACAAAAATTACACAGACATTAACAACTATAGGTCTTTGATGCACAAGTTGATATAACGATTAAGCCGTTTGCTAGCCATGTAATAAATATAGAATGAAAGTAAATAGTGGATAATTTTTTTTTGTTTAGGTCATTGATGCACCCCAAACAGAAACAAAAGAGAAAACACAAACAGACGGTAATTGTTTCAATAATGTATTAGACTCACTATTCAAGTTTTATCAGTCGAATTTCAGCTCTATTTAGGTCCATCCTCTTCCTTTTCCTTTACGTTTTTGTTCGCAGTTTTGTCACCTATATTATTATATTTAAAATTGTTAAATTTGAAGAAAAAAATAATTATCGAATTTATTTTATATTCAAAATGTGTACTATAGTTGAAACAAATCTGTCTATAAACTGTCTTGTCTGCATGTCCATGCATGTTTTCCTTAAGACTTTCTGTCGATTTTGGTCCCAAGTTTTGCCATTTAAACATTTATTTTGATGACTAATTGTTTTAATAAAGTGACCTTTTTCTTTAAAATAGTCCAGAAGGTTACTCATGTAAAAAAGTAAAGTTTGAATATCAGAAAAAAGAAAATCCAATCATAGAATATGAGGTCATTTCAGATCTTAATTTTCTCGTTTAAGAACGATAATATAATGTGTGTTGATTAACTTAAGGATGGTTGATACTCTTGATTTTTTCTTACGCCTTGGATTTAAAGTATTGACATATTTTACTTCAATTATCGTTTCAATCATAATTGAATGACAAAACGAGATCATTTTACTTATTGACCAACCTATATTTACCTGCCATTTAACCTCAATATATAATTGTTATTTTTTGTTTAAATAGAACATCAGCTTCGATGAAGCTCTGGCGTAATGTCTTTTGTCATTTACTTGTATTACAGTGCTTATCCAGTGACCTTTGGGGTATCACAATAGCAATGGCTAAAACAGTTTACCAAATTGCAGTTTGATTTCTTCTCCCACAAACTGATCAACTGGTAAAATATTTTAGCAGATTGCTGAAGTGAAATGTTGTTAGTATGAAGTGAGTGCTGTAAATCAAAAGTAATACATACCATCCAGATCCAGTTAGTTGATATCTATGTCATTCTTTTCAAATAAAAAAATGACTTACTATAGTATGAGTCACTGAATAAGAAGGTCTAATTATGACATGGAAACTTCTATCATAAATAGATTTTATAAATAAATAGTTCAAACCATTGTTTTGTAGATGTATATTTTATAGCTTTGTCTTCTAAGACAAAGTTATTGTGTAATTATGATTCGTATAATATTTTCTCTAGAAATTACTGATCTGCTGGCATTAAAGGGAAATAATTTTTATTGAGTTATTGTACACTAAAAAATTAATCAATAATACCAGGCTTCTGATTTTGCCTACAAAAAAATCATGAATATGACTTAAATAAAAAAAAAATGAATTGCCAAATTAGGAGGAAGTTGAAGAGCATTTAGGACACAAATTACAGAGGTTTTGCCAAATACTGCTTATAAGTTATCTTGTGCTCCATGGAAGAGAATCCTTAGTACTTTGAAAAATGCAAAGTTTGGCAAAACAGCTGTTAATCTATAATTTTACCATATCAATAAAAATTCATGTCAAAATAAAATTACTGACTACTGGACTGGTGATACTTTCTTAATTTACAGGGGAATTTGTATGATTTATAAAACTTTGAATGTGTTCAATAATCGGTTTTGAACAGTTTTTTTTCAAAATTTTCATCATCTTAAAAATAAATTTCATTGTTCTTTTCAAAACAGAGGATAAAAGTTTAATAAACACAAAAGTAATGTGACAAACAAATTAAATGAGGAAAGTTGATATTTGTCAGACAAAAATTGTGACAACATTTTGCTGATTTTCAGTAATGTAAATTATTTCCCTTTAATGGTAGCAGATAAGTAATTGCTTTAGAAAAAAAAATCCAAATTACAATTATGCACTAACTTGTTGTTGGAAAACGGAGCTATAAATTATAGACTTACAAAACAATGGTTTGAACTATTTATTTATAAAATCTATTTATGATAGAAGTTTCCATGTCAAAATTATACCTTCTTATTCAGTGACTCATACTATAGTAAGTCATTATTGTGTTTGAAAAGAATGACAAAGATATCAACTAACTGGATCTTGATGGTAAGTATTACTTTTGAATTTACAGCACTCACTTCATACTAACAACATTTCACTTCAGCAATCTGCTAAAATATTTTACCAGTTGATCAGTTAGTTGGAGAAGAAATCTTAACTGCAATTTGGTACACTGTTTGAGCCATTGCTATTGTGCTACCCCAAAGGTCACTGGATAAGCACAGTAATAAATGAAAATTTTAATTATATCATTCAATCTATATCAGATTTACAAGAGAGAATTAACAAACACAACTATTTGAAATTAGTACAGCTGATTACAAATATTGCTAGAAATGTTCTAGTTGATGTTTTGAAAGGGAGACTACCTGAAACTACCGTAGGATATTCATTAAATGGAATGAAAAATAGAATACTACCACTGTTAAATGAACAAGAACGTCAAGTCTTATACCCTGACAATGCATACTACAAAGGCGACTTATCAGATCTTGATATTAGTTTAATGTATACCATTTTACGGAATCTAAATACTATATGTCCTCATACGAATGGTTGGGGCAATATGCCGAAAGATAACGATAAAGATATGTCAGCAAATATTGAAAGGATTCGGATTTTCAAAAATAAACTTGTTTCTCACCACCCAAAATGTTCAGTTGATACAGAAGAGTTTCAACAAACCTGGACAGAAATTCGTGCATGCATCATTCAATTAGGAGGCTCTGAGTACATCAAAACAATTGACCATTTATTGACATCAGAAATTAATCCGTTGATGGAAAGGGAACTTGTCCACACTCTTGAGCGAGCTAAAGAAGCTGAAAGACTTAATGAAGTAAACATGAATAGTCTCAAAGGTATTTATGATAAATAACTATATATTATTAAAGTTGTTCCAAAAACCAACATTTATAACAGTATATCGGCCTATTTCATTAAATAATAACGGAGGGTAGCATAGACAGCATAATGTTGGGTGAGTTGAATATACATACGCTGTTGTAATATATGCTATTAAAAATATGTATATTCTGGCTAAATGTTCTTGTCCATTCGTTTTCTATGTGTTTTGTCATTTGATTTTGCCATGTGACTATGGACTTTCCGGTTGGATTTTCCTCCGAGTTCCGTTTTTGTGTGATTTTACTTTTTACATGATTTATTTCTTTAATACGTATTTATTTTATTGCAAACCACTTTTTATAAAAATAATTGATGCAGTTACCAGTAATCAAATGCACTAGTCATTACTACTTCATTTAAATTGAGCCATGTATATACATATTCATCAAAGGGTGGATTTCAAAAGCTACTTAATCAAAAACTAAGTTTGAAAAAATAAATTAATAAAATATGAAACGAGATTATATTCTCATTTTTTGAATAAAAGGTTTAGGATTAAAGTAAGAGTTTCAAACACGCCGAAATATAAAATGTGTACACGACTTACTACTTATCTATAAATTTCAAGATACTTTAAGTTTAAATTCCGATCTCTGTTTCTACTTTTTTTCAAATGGAATTTATAAGGATGCATATATAAGAAGAAATATGATAACACGTTACTGAATCAGTTATTTATTACTTCTTGCCTCATATTATAGTGACGTATGGATTCTAAGATGAGTCTTTGGAAATCTTTAAATGATTTAACTTCATTGCTCATAATTTTGTTATGTTTGGCGTTTAATTTAAGCAAATTCGTATGGAATATTTGATTGCAGAGGATCATTTTAATTTTATGACAAACTTGTGATAGCAAGTTTATCCTATATTAATTAGTATGTGCGTCCGTTCATTCTTCCTCCTGTTCAAATAAAATTATATATTAAATTATAGTTAAATTAATTGGTGCAATTAACATTGAAATGTGATAATGGGACGGACGACGGTGTTTTACTGCAATATGTTCTAGTTTCAAATATTATGATAAGACATAAATCAAATCATTAATTAAATAGGAATGGCGTTTGGTCGTGGATGTACAAGAACACAGCTACGTCTGGTCAAAATGTAGACGTTAAATCCAATGACTCTTATATAGGGTAATATCACGTTCTCTGCATGTCAAAATACCTTTGCAACAACTATTTTAGGGGATCGTATGGAGGTTGCAAATCCAACCTGCTGTTCCTTTCCGACATAGCCTCATTTTCCAATGTCAGTCCCAATTTCCCTGGTCTTAATCTCGGACGGTCTATATTAAAGGAAATACCTTTTATGTTTAATGATAAAAATAATTCTCGTCCTGAAGTGGCATGAAATATTTTACACAGGACGTTTAACAATCAACTATCTTTCGATTGACAGTAGTGTGACTTTAATTTGATATCTAGTAAAGCAAGCTATTTAAATCATGGCAGTCGAAGTTGGTTAAGTGATGTCAATGCCAATGAGACGTAGACGGTTTAATACAAATTAGAATCGCAAAATAGTTTTCAATATATACTACGAAGTACACGGTTTATATTCTATCTTTATCTCTGTTTTTTAAAGGGGCACTAGCTATCAAATTCATGTTCACCGATTTCACTTAAATTCTGATATTCGACTTATAATATACTTAACGTTTATCTAAATCTAATATAAACAATTTACTATGCAAAACTCGAAATAATGCATCAGCATTTCGTATGAATTTAAGTCTAGACGTCATTTAATTAACCATCGATGTGACCTTCCGAAGACTACCGACGGTTATATAACCCAGTACAAGCATAAATATAGATATAACTTGTGAAAATATAATTATCTAGGTCTGTTTGATTTCATGACATAAATTAAAAGAATAATGTTTATAATCGTTTATACCTGTACAAGAATGAATTTGTGTAGCTCAAATCAGTCAACCAAAGGGTTTACCATTTTTCCTTTTCAATGTGTTTACTGGATACACAAGACTAGTTCATACGTAACCAAACTCTTGTTATGAGGTTAAAAAAAAGTTGAAATGAATACAGATTTAATGAGGTCGAATCATTCAGTTGTAGGTGAATTATTTATAAGGGATGTTTCTTTACTTTACTCATACAAAGATGAATCAAACTGTGTGCTAGAAGCGAATATTCAACATTCAAATTTCAAAAAAGCTTAAAAACATCAAAGTGTGAACTATTTGTCGTTTTTGTCCTCACAAAACTAAGTCAGTGCTATATCATTCATTCCTTTGAAATCATCATTATCTATTAAACCTAGTAAACACTTTATTATAAATAAAAAAAAGGAAATTCTTATCAAGGTTTGAAAATTAAAATGTGAAAGGATAATTTTGTAAGGTTACTCGATATTACGAGTATGTTCTAAATTGGTCAGACAAGTCTTGGTCATGCTTAATAAACATTTAAAACCTTCTGCTACGCCCTTAGTTTTTTAAATCTATATAAAACATGACCAAGTATTATCTTACCAATACTTTAGACCTATTTCCAGTTAAAAACTAATAATTTATATAACTATAATACAAAAGCCCCGGAGAGAACTATTAATTCTGACAAAAATATAAATAAGCTTGCAGTTTGTGTATATTTATTACTTCAGTATATGCATGAAAAATAGTCAATTCACTAACCAAAACTAAGATAACTGTATCCACAGAAATTGAAATAACGTTTGAATTTCATAGCATATGCATTTTATTCAAATAATTAAAATTTTTGGTAGTATTTGCTGTAAAATAAACTCAGTTTGTGAATGTATTGATTTGATAAAATTTCCAAATCAATTACTATCAATCGATAAGGCTAATTTATAAAAGAAATGTTTTAAAAACATGGCATATATATATTAAAAAAATTGCACTAACTATTTAAATAAATTCATCAAAGATACCAGGATTGAAATTCTATATTTACTCCAGACGCGCGATTTGCCTACAAAAGACTCATCAGTGACGCTCGAATAAACAAATGTAAAAAAAAGGCCAAATAAAATACGAAGTTGAAGAGCATTAGGGACCAAAATTCCTAAAAGTTTTGCCAAATACAGTTAAGGTAATACTTATAGTGGTTTGAACTCAATCATTTGAGTTGATACAAGTGAGATGTTTGGCTAGCTATAAAACCAGGTTTAATCCACCATTTTTCTACATAAGAAAATGCCTGTACCATATCAGGAATATGACAGTTGTTATCAATTCGTTTGATTTGTTTAAGCTTTTGATTTTGTCATTTAATAAGGGATTTTGTGTTTTGAATTCTCCTCGTAGTACAGTATTTTTGTGATTTATCTTTTGATTGTTTTATCTTGAAGAAATGGATTATCATGCTCTTACATATAGTTAATCTATCATTAGACTAAAAATGTGACGAATGCTAATTGATTATTTTAAAGTAAGTATGCTAACATGTATGCTCTAGGTAGTCGAAATACTGTATCCCTAGCCTGTCAACATAAAGGGTGTGAGTTCAAATCCGTTTGGAGCGTTATCTTAAGATAAACTAAGTCTATATATGTCAGCTTTCATTAAATATACTTGCAATCTGTAAATGACATTTTCAGCTAATCTTGATGAACTTAGACTGCAACTCACAGGAATCACTCGAAACTATAAGACCTCTGAAGAATCATCAGGTGAAATGTTTATAAGGAAATGTTTTTTTTAAGTATTAAATCATTGCTCTTTTGCCGGATTTGTTTTGTATAATTTCAAGATAGAAATTTAATGCAACAGCAATCTATTAGTGTTCATATTTCATAAATCGACTGGGATGAATAATTAATTCAACGATCCAGTACCAAGCGATTGCATAAATTAAAAAAAACACAAACATCTTACATAACGATTCATATAAAAAAAACTCAATTCAAAATCATTTGCATTCAACCATTTGTTTTGTTGCAAAATGAGAGCAATATCAAATGATACTCTTTAAAATAATGATATATATTAACAATCCACAAAATATTATATGAATAAGTGACTATTAACATAGCATTGACTTTGAAACTAATTCTTTTAAAAAAAAAAAAATCATTTGATTTTTTTATTCTTTCGTACTTTTCAAGAAAGTTAGGTTTTACATTTAAGATGGATAATATTTCATTATGCTTGTTTAAACATTACATTGTATGATGCTACTTTTCCTATATATGACAACAATACTTTACATATTGCTTTCAATGAGCATAACTTGTACTCCAAATACGATAAAGATTATTGACTCATTTTTTAGAGACTTTGAGGTTTAAACCCCGTTACAAATACCCTAACACACACAGATATGGTAAAACTAACAACTCAATGTTTTCTTTCATTCATTTAGGAATTGTACCATTGAAACTAAAGATAGTAGGAGAGGATATCCCCTCATTTCAAGAAATTGAAAAACGTACCAAAGAATTACAGCTAAAATATCTGCATATAAAATCTATACAAGAAGGGTCTATTATTATTTGTTTGAATGTACCGTCATTAGCACTTCATTCTCTTGGATGTTTTTTTGAAGATATTGAAACTGTGCTGTCTATCGTTCTACGACGACAGCACAATACTTATAATGGTAGAACTTCTAATGTTATCATTTCTTTAGAATTTATGGACCAACAAAATGGTAAGTTTTGTCTTCAGTATTTGTGACATAGATTCGTGTCTTTAATACCACCATTTTGAGAAAAATAAGGGGTATAAGTTTCCTGTCAAGGTACAACTTCCTGTTTGTCAGTTTTTATGCACAACTTAGAGGCATTATGCGTTTAGGTCTGTTCGTCCATTCGTTCGTTGATTCGTCCATGTATCCGTCTGTTTGTTATTTCATCCGATCTTCTGTTTCGCTTCAGGTTAAAGTTTTTGGTCAAGGAAGTTTTTGATGCAGTTGAAGTTTGATTACCTTGAACCTTATATTAGTACACATGTTTCCTATGATATGGTTTATGTAATTTGAATACAAAACTTTTTTGACAAAAATTGAACGTTCAACTGAACATAGACAATGATACTGCATGTCGGGCATCTATGGGCACGTTCTTGTTTGTTTTCAACGATTGACACATCTTTAAGATTTTCATTTGTTTTGGCTCCAGCACCTTTTTAAAAGACAACTTTTTTCGAAATATGTAACTGTATTTGTAAAATTGGTATTATTATTAATATACGTGAACCTTCTAGTGGACAGTAATTCTAGGTGAGTATGACCATTTCAGAAGTCAGTACCTCGTGATAAGCTTGAGTAAGAAAAGAAAGTTTGATCCAGACGACCGAAATCAAGAAAAGTGTATCGGACGCAACAAATTTTTAAGATTTTTATTTCGACAATTGTGTCGATTCCATTCACTGCCTTCATATAGTTTAACTGAATATTCGTCATCAGATCGTCTTCATTATTAACATATTGATGTTTATCATAATTACTGCAAAAAATCTCATATCCAACTATCTTGAGTACAAACAGGGCTGTTATAATTCCCTTTTGATATGCGACATTTGTAGTAAAGGTAAAAACAAGGAGGTTTTTTAAAAAATATCTAATAAAATTACATTAAAGGCAACAGTAGTATAACGCTGTAAGAAAGTCAAAAATCGATTGAGAGAAGATAAATCTGGGTTACAAACTAAAACAGAGGGAAATACATCACATATAAGAGGAAAACAACGAAACAATAGAACCAAAAAAAAAACAATGTTACACACACAAAACGAACTATAAGACTGCCCTTTTCCTGACTTGGTACAGGATATTTTAAGACAAAATGGTGGGTTGAACCTGGTTTTGCGGTTAGCTAAACCTCGCATTTTATGGCAATGATAAATATAACACTAAAATGACAACATTACATGACAGGACTACAGTACAAGTAAATGCAAGAACATTCAGGACAGAGAAATACACAAATAAACAATACAATAATACATTTCAAGATGTAAATAGTTATCAAAGGTACCAGGCTAATAATTTGATACGCCAGCCGCGCGTTTTATCTACATCAGACTAATCAGTGATGCTTAGATCAAAATAGTCAGAAAGCCAAACAAGTATAAAAATAAAGAGTTTTGGTGACACAAAATTCAAAAAAAGTTGTGCCAAATATGGCTATGGTTATCTATGACTGGGATAATAAAATCCTTGGTATTTAGAATAATCCATACTTTTGCAAACATTAAAAGTTTATATTCATGTCAACACCGAAGTACAAATTTGTAACGACAACTACTGAGATTTCAGTCATATTCATTTTGCATTACTATTTTCTCGTATCGAATTTGCATGTATCGTATGGCCTGTCGTTTTACCTCCTCAATACTCTGTATACGTTGTTCGTGTATTTTATTCGTTATCTCCAATTAGAATAGCAACTTTTTGGCCCCGGAAATTGCAAATATAGCCAGGGGCGAAAGATACCAGAGAAACAGTCAAACTCATAAATCGAAAATCAACTGACAACGCCATGGCTAAAAATGAAAAAGACAAACAGACAAATAGTAGTACACAAGAAACAACAAAAGGCCTGAGCACCACGAACCCAATCAAAACATGGGGATGATCTCAGGTGCTCCTGGAGGGTAAGCAGATCCTGCTTAACATGTGGCAGCCGTCGTGCAAATGCAAACCCTCAAAATGTATGTCAATGTTATATATATATGGACTGGGAAATATATTACAGGCACTTTATTGTATACAGTCGATATTATGTCAAACTGAAATCAAAACATATTGAAGTTAAAACATTTTAACAAAAATATGTCTTTACACATAGGTCATTGGAAAAAATGCATATAAGCAAAAGTTATTTAACGCCAATCATATCTTTATGTAACTTATCATGTAGCACACTATCCTTTAAAGTAGAGTTTTCATTCATATCTAAATACAAATGACAACATAACAAATAAGGGTCTTCAGTAGTTTTGTTTTTGTTGTTCAAAATCTTGAAAGTTTGAAGTTTTAGTACAAACATATTTGACAAAATTCAACAGTTATCCTTAACCTGTCCAGAAAACGTTCTACTTACTAGATTTACAACACGCTATTTTGTCATTTCAAATATGCCAAAAAGTTGCCTTCTCATACCTTTTCCTTTACGTGAATAAATGTAACATATTTGTAATATTAGAGTCACTAGTCTATCGTAAACCGTATTCGGACATGGCCAAGCTAATGGAAAATTGGTTTGAAGAAAAAGATGAAAAGGTACGTCAAAATATTCAACAGTATGAAATATTTATAAGAAAACCATTTATCATGGAATAACAACTAATGCACCCATATTTTCACAACTTGCTGGTATCAATGCATTATGCATCCGTCTGTTCGTTATTGATGACAATGCATAACATATATAAAGGTTGAGAGTGAACACGGATGCGGCCTCTTTCATTTTTGACAAAAACCATCTGAAAAGTGACAGCTTATGGCATATTTGATAGATTTTTTTTATATTTAAGCTTCTAATTTGAGCCTCTTTGGTGAGTTAATCAGTTAACATCTTTCACATAAACTAATTGATTCGACTGAAGTAGACACTTAAGTGTTTAAAAAGTGTCCCAAATTTTTCATCAGATGAACCTGAAATTTGAAGCCGGCCTACTCCTTTTTATCTACAGTATTTTCATTTATTTTTATGTCGAGTACCTGTTCTGCTTTGTAGAAATAAAAATCTGTTTAGACAGTTGGACAAGCCAATAGTCAGTTCTGCTTACTGGTCCTTCTTTTACATAAAATCTGCCATTGATGTAATCAATTAGGAAACTAGTTATATTGTCTGTAGTCCTAAAAATATAGACAAGAACTGTTAAGTGTCTTTAAATATCAGCTGTATTTGTATGAGTCTAGTGAACAGGTGAAATGCAAGCTTCAACGAGCTATTAGTCATGTGTCGAGCCGCATGAAAGGCAACTGATATTTACATACACTCAACAGTTATTGTTTTCATCCTACAATTGCTTTTGTGCATTGATTTTGCTTTGAAAGACAGAAAAACGCACATTCATTGCATTTATTTCGATTTTAAATATATAAGAATTTTCACCTTTGAGGCCAACTAATATTTCAAACAAATCACACAATCAACTGATGTGTACGCCGAAATAAATCTCGCATGGTCACCAATAATACAAATAGATCTCTCAAAGTAAATAATTATTTTTATAACTAACAACTAATTTCAACAGTAAAAACAAATAACAAAACATTGTCCCGATTTTAAACAAACGTGTATTATTTGTCCTACGCCACAAAATTTTGAACTGAACGTAACATTCACTGTAAATGCTGAAATTACCACTGTTGCATGGTTGATTTTGTGTGTTACACATTTTCATATTCAAGTTAATAACTTGATGGTTGGGGCCGCAGAAAATCGCGCAACTCATCTTGTTAATGTTTGTCTGTTAGTAAAAAATGTGTTTAATTCATATTGCTTTCACAAAAATAGAACGTGAACTAATATTTAGTGCACACAAGGTCAAGCAATATGTCATTGTAATGCTACTGCACTACGCATTCTGGGGTCACGAAGGTTCATACTTCACTAATCAACATCAGTACACAAACGAAATCTGGCAGTGAGCAGAGCTTTAAAGCGATATATGTATAGTGTACAGATACAGGCTAGCGATATCTGTTTGGCTGTTTATGTATGATAAGACATCCAATTACAGGATAAACATATATAGCTGATCATAAATATATGCATAAATTTGTAATAACTTTTGCAGATGCATGTAGAGAAGATGAGATACACTTTTATGAAACAAAGACAGGACTTTTCACCAATCTCACATTATCCAAATCGTCCTCTGAACGTTGACATTAGTATACACGGAGAGCATATCAAACACGTATATGATCCTTCATACAAATTAAGAGGTATATTATAAAAGATATGCATATTTCTTAATTGATAACCTTTTATGCTTTTAAATATTTGGCATACAAGTGAGAGCTTCGGCTAGCAATGAAACCAGGTTTAATCCACGATTTCGTACACAAGAAAGGAGTAGGTTCAGTAAGACCCCATTTTGGCCCCAAAATGTAGCAGTTTTGCAAAATTATGAAAATGTAATCCTTTAGCTATTTATTGGAAAGTAGAATGCTTCTGCTACACAAATATGGTCTGTTTTTGACAATACAATGCGCATATATCGGGTACTAACATCATTAAGTCATGCTAAATTACTGAAATCTTCACAATTTTAGCATTTTGGTTAAATTTTTGACGGTTTCCGTCTCAAATGAAAGTGGCCACATTCGTGTTCATTCATAATATTGAAATGTAAGTTGTATTTAATGATAATACATGACATATATAAAGGTTGAGGATGAACACGAATGCGGTCACTTTCATTTTTGACAAAAACCATCTGAAAAGTGACGATTTTTTGCATATTTGATAGATTTTTCATATTTTTGCTTGAATCGGAATGTTTTTAATGACTTAACCAGCTAAAATCTTTCACATATACTAATTGAATCAATTGAAATAGACACTTAAGTGTTTAAAAAGTGTCCAAAATCTTTCGTTAGATGAACCTAAAATTTGAGGCCAAAATCGGCCCTTACCGGACCTACTCCTTTGTTTGTACCTAGTCAGGATTATGACATTTGTTTACCATTAGTTTTGTAATTTGGCTTATAAGAACATAATATGACACACACACACAGAGCCTAGACTTTAAACTAACTGTTGATGAATAAAACTCCTTAAGAGTTATATATCTCAACAAATAAGACGTGTTTCATTCTTAGTGTTATAAGTTTTTGTACTTGAACTCGACTTGAAGTTTCTACATTTGTAATCATTTGAAATTGTGATATTTCGTTAAACAAAGATAGTGTTTTTTTTATCTTAGACTTTTGTTTTTGAAATATTTAGATTTATTTTTTTTCTTAAGGGTTTATCTACTATTCCTTTCTTTCCGAGGTATATGACTTTTGAACATGTTCATTTATCGTGTTACGTTTAAAATGTAGAAGGAACACTCTAGAAATAGGAGTATGGAAAGAGCTATATCTACTTTATTTCTATGTACATGAGTCTGTCTCTATCTCTATATAAATAAGCAAGAAAGCTAAAATTGTTTTGAATATTAGATAAACAAGTTGAAATGCATTTTTCTTAATAGCAAATGAAACTAAGACAATGCTAGTTAGTATATGCAGTTAAACTTCATATTACATAGTTATATGAATTTTAATTCTTAAAGTTAGTTTACGGACATATAGTTACTTTTAATTCAGTTACAAATGCAAAACACTGATAGTTTGTTAAATTCCTCATGACAGGGGTTTATTTTCCTTTGTTATCACTATCTCACGTCACAACATCTTTTAAAGTATCTTTTACTCTGTTCGTTATATTCTCCAAACTATTTTTTCAGATAAAACAACAACAAAGCAGAAATATAATTCGATATTAGACAAATCAAAACTACATGAAGAGAAATTTGTGAAGATGCAAGAACCAGGTACATTGATTAAAAATATAACTTTTACATACTCGGTTGCACATGTAACATATAAACAGTCTGCTAAAAGTTAAGCTACACCTATTTTTATTGCATCGAAATTTTTTCAAATTTAAAAAATCAATTATTCCTCGAAAAAAAGAAAACATTCATGTAGCAATTTTGATAACATATACCATGAACAAACCACAAATATAATTTTGGTCACTTATGAAGGTTCTATGCATTTAGATTTTGCGTTCATATAAATAGTGCAAATTACACAAATCAGAAACGGAATTTAAGTTTCACTGTGATTTTATTTTTCTACAACAATTAATCTCTCAATATTATTAAAATTTTCTACACATTATCTTTGGTATGTTCGGCAAATTTAATGTCAATATCTGAGTCTTTAGTTGAGGAAATCTATTCCATTTATAAACAAATGCCACTTTTAAATCGACAGAATTTTGTGAAGGTGGATCTCTGCGATTGAGATTTATACCAATGACATCCCAAACATGTTCGATAGGGTTTATGTATGGAGACATGGAAGACCAAAAGATAGTGTAAATGGCTTTTTGCTCTTTGAACTCGGTTAAAATTCTTGCCCTGTGTGGTCTAACGTTATCGTCCATACACAAAGGTCTTGACCATGTTGACACAAGTGGGGGATTATCAAAATGAGGGACTACAATGTTTTTAGGCACCAAATCTCTGTATGTCTGTCGATTTATGTTACCCTGCAGAATTTGCATACCCAGCTTACAACGGTATAAGAAACAACCCCGTACTGTAACACCACCAGCACCAAATGCAGTCATTGGGCAAATGTTATTTTGGTCATAGGTCGTTTTATTTCCCCTCGAAATTCGTATTATGGCGTCTACTGATAGTTAAAAAAAATTAGTGTTTTGCCAGATTCTCATGTTCAAGCATAAATATTCATTATCCCATTGAAACCTGACTGTACAGTGCCTGCCTGTTAGGGCCGGTCTCTTGACAAAACGCCTTGCTCTTCTGTTGCCTCTATGAAGTCGACGGACCAATGTTCAAACACTAACACGACCACATGGAGAAACAGTGTATTTGTAAACGCGCAGATTCCCTTCAATAAAAAGTTGCTTGACTGCTTTATCAGAGTTCAATCTTATTGGTCGTAATGATCTTTCTAAGTGAATGTTAAAGGCAATTCATAACACCAAACATTAATATTTTTTTCGCAATAATTAAAAAAATATTGCCAGTTATATTTCGGTGGTGCTTAACTTTTGGTGGACTGTATATAACTAAAATATTATAGTGATTAGTTCCATTTAGGCGAAACGGGGGTATGAATTATCAAATTATAACTCTTCTGTCTTTAATGAGTCTTTGGAGTTCCAAAGTCAGCAAAACTGTATTTTACTGCGATCAAATTCCTAAACATCAGATATCACATCGAGCTTTAGATGGGATAAAGCTGATGAGTTTTCAGATTTCTGTAAAATGATTAACAAACTGTTGTTTGTTTTCGGTTATTTTTGGTTTTAACTTCGAAATATTATTGGTATTGTCTTTATGTATCTTTTGTTCTTTTCGTAATATTCTCCAAGCTTTTATTTCTCGAATAAAACAGTAACAAAGCAGAAATGTGATTCGACATTGGACAAATCAAAATTACCTGAAGAAAAATTTGTGAAGATGCAGGATCTAGGTACATTGAATACAAATATAACGTTTACATACGCGCTGCACATACACATGAAATATTTTTAACTAAATTATTAAAGTGTTGAGTCCTATGTAGAAGAAACGGGGGGTATGACTTATCAAATTATAACTCTTCTATCTTTTATTAGTCTTTAGAGTTCCAAAGTCAGCAGAACTGTATTTTACGGCAACAAAATTCCTAAACATCAGGTATCACACCGAGCTTTTGAAAGGATAAATGTTTATTCAAGTGTGTTTTGTTTTTGGCTATTATCAGTTTTTACTTCGAATATTATTTGTATTGTCTTTATGTATCATTTGCTCTTTTTATAATATCATCCCAATCATTTTGCAGATGGACAAGTAACAATGCTTAAAAATGATTTGACATCAGACAAATCCGCACTTATGAAAGAGGTATCTACGAAGATACAAGATCCAGGTACATTTATTACAAAATAACTTTTACATACTCGGTTGCAAATGCACATGTAATTAATTTAACTAAAATGTAATAGCAATGAGTCCTTTGAAGACAAAACGGGGGTACGAATTGTCAAATTATAACTCTTCTATCTTTCATGAGTCTTTGGAGGTCCAAAGTCAGCAGAACAGTATTTTACAGCAATCAAATTCCTAAACATCAGGTATCACACCGAGCTTTTAAAGGGATAAATGTTTATTCAAGTGGGTATTTTTTCTGGACTATTATCAGTTTTAACTTCGAATTAATTTTTGTATTGTCTTTATGTATCCTTTGCTCATTTTGTATTATTATCCCTATCAATATGCAGATGCACACGTAACAATGCTGAAAGATGATTTGACAGCAGACAAATCCGCACTCTTCAAATTCCTAAACATTAGGTATCACACCGAGCTTTTAAAGGGATAAATGTTTATTCAAGTGTGTTTTGTTTTGGGCTATTATCAGTTTTTACTTAATTGTTACGTGTTTTGTCTTACTGTATCCTTTGCTCTTTTTGTAATATTATCCTAAAAAATTTGCAGATGGACCAATAACAATGCTGAAAAATGATTTGACAGCAGAAAAATCCGCACTTATTAAAGATGCATCTACGAAGATACAAGATCCAGGTACATTTATTACAAAATAACTTTTACATACTCGGTTGCAAATGCAAATGTAATAAATTGAACTAAAATGTAATAACGATGATCCCTATGTAGACGAAACGGGGGTATGAATTATCAAATTATAACTCTTCTGTCTTTAATGAGTCTTTGGAGTTCCAAAGTCAGCAAAACTGTATTTTACTGCGATCAAATTCCTAAACATCAGATATCACATCGAGCTTTAGATGGGATAAAGCTGATGAGTTTTCAGATTTCTGTCAAATGATTAACAAACTGTTGTTTGTTTTCGGTTATTTTTGGTTTTAACTTCGAAATATTATTGGTATTGTCTTTGTGTATCATTTGTTCTTTTCGTAATATTCTCCAAGCTTTTATTTCTCGAATAAAACAGTAACAAAGCAGAAATGTGATTCGACATTGGACAAATCAAAATTACATGAAGAAAAATTTGTGAAGATGCAGGATCCAGGTACATTGAATACAAATATAACGTTTACATACGCGCTGCACATACACATGAAATATTTTTAACTAAATTATTAAAGTGTTGAGTCCTATGTAGACGAAATGTGGGTATGACTTTTAATTATAACTCTTCTATCTTTAATAAGTCTTTGGAGTTCCAAAGTCAGCAGAACTGTATTTTACGGCAATAAAATTCCTAAACATTAGATATCACACCGAGCTTTAAAAAGGATAAATGTTTATTCAAGTGTTGGGCTATTATCAGTTTTTACTTCGAATTATTATTTGTATTGTCTTTATGTATCATTTGCTCGTTTTGTAATATTATTCCAATCATTTTGCAGATGGACATGTAACAATGCTGAAAAATGATTTGACATCAGACAAATCCGCACTTATGAAAGAGGTATCTACGAAAATAGAAGATCCAGGTACATTTATTACAAAATAACTTTTACATACTCGGTTGCAAATGCACATGCACATGTAATAAATTTAACTAAAATGTAATAACGATGATCCTTATGTAGACGAAACGGGGGTATGAATTGTCAAATTATAACTATTCTATCTTCAATAAGTCTTTGGAGTTTCAAAGTCACCAGAACTGTATTTTACAGCAATCAAATTCCTAAATATCAGATATCACACCGAACTTTGGAAGGGATAAAGCTAATGAATTTTTCAGATTTCTGTAAAATGTTTAACCAACTGATGTTTACTTTCGGTTATTTTCGGGTTTTACTTCGAAATATTATTGGCATTGCCTTTATGTATCTTTTGTTCTTTTCGTTATATTTTCCACATTTTTCTTAAGATAAAACAGCAACAAAGCAGAAATGTGATTCGACATTGAACAAATCAAACCTACCTGAAGAAAAATTAATGAAGATGCAAGATCCAGGTACATTGAATACAAATATAACATTTACATACGCGATGCATATACACATGTTATAGTTTTAACTAAAATATTATAGTGACGAGGCCTAAATTGACAAAATAGGGGTATGGATTGTCAAATAATAACTCTTCTATCTTTAAAGAGTTTTTGGAGTTCCAAAGTCAGCAGAACTGTATTTTACAGCAATAAAATTCCTAAATATCAGATATCACACCGAGCTTTGGAAGGGATAACGCTGATGAGTTTTTCAGAATTCTATAAAATGTTAAGTACAGCTCTTTATAAGAACCAGGCAGCGTGCCAGATACATGTGATTTGTGAGGTTTCAGATTTTATCTATAAATTGTCTAGAAGAAGCGGTAACTGAATACTGCTTTTACTTCGAATATTATTGGTATTGTCTTTATATATCTTTTCATCTTTTCGTTATATTCTACAAACTTTTTTTATAGATAAAACAACAACAAAGCAGAAATACGATACGACATTAAACAATTCAAAACCACCTGAAGAAAAATTTATGAAGATGCAATATCCAGGTACATTAAATACAAATATAACATTTACATACGCGATTCTTATACACATGTAATATTTTGAAGTAAAATATTAGAGTGATGAGCATATGAAGACAAAACGGGGTAATGAATTGTCAAATTATAACTCTTCTATCTTTAATGAGTCTTTGGAGTTGCAAAGTCAGTAGAACTGTCTTTAACAGCAATAAAATTCCTAAACATCAGGTATCACACCGAGCTTTTAAAGGGATAAATGTTTCCTCAAGTTTTTAGTTTTTTGTTTTGTGCTATTATCAGTTTTACTTTGAATTATTATTTGTAGCTTTTATGTATCCTTTGCTCTTTATGTAATATTATTCTTATCATTTTGCAGGTGGACAAGTAACAATGCTGAAAAATGATTTGACATCAGACAAATCCACACGTATTAAAGAGGTATCTACAAAGATACTAGACCCAGGTACGTTTATTACAAAATCACTTTTACATACTCGGTTTCAAATGCACATGTAATAAATTTAACTAAAATGTAATAGCAATGAGTACTTTGAAGACGAAACAAGGGTATGAATTGTCAAATTATAACTCTTCTATCTTTAATGAGTCTTTGGAGTTCCAAAAACATCAGAACTGTATTTCACGGCAATCAAATTCCTAAACATCAGATATCACATCGAGCTTAAGAAGAGATAAAGCTGATGAGTTTTCAGATTTCAGTAAAATGTTTAACAAACTGTTGTTTGTTTTTGGTTATTTTCAGTTTTTGCTTCGAAATATTATTGGTATTGTCTATATGTCTCTTTTGTTCTTTTCGTTTTATTATCCAAACGTTTTTTTTTTTTTCGGATAAAACAGTAACAAAGCAGAAATATGATTCGACATTGGACAAATAAAAACAAAAAAAAAAATTTATGAAGTTGCAAGATCCAGGTACATTGAATACAAATATAACGGTTACATACGTGATGAACATACACATGTAATATTTTTTACTAAAATAGTATAGTGATGAGTCATATGTAGACGTAACGGTGGTATGAATTGTCAAATTATAACTCTTCTATCTTTAATGAGTCTTTGGAGGCCCAAAGTCAGCAGAACTGTATTTTACAACAAACAAATTCCTTAACATCAGGTATCACACCGAGCTTTTAAAGGGATAAATGTTTATTAAAGTGTTTTTTTCTGTTTTGAGCTATTATCAGTTTTTACTTCAAACTATTTTTGATATTGTCTTTGGGTATCGTTTTCTCTGTTTGTAATATTATTATTATCATTTTGCAGATGGACAGGAAACAATGCTGAAAACTGATTTGACAGCAGACAAATCCGCACGTATGAAAAAGGTATCTACGAAGATACAAGATCCAGGTACGTTTATTATAAAATAACTTTTACATACTCGGTTGCAAATGCACATGTCATTTGCAGATTTAACATTTTTGTGCTGATATTTAGAGTTACTATGAATGTATTATGTGTGTTTCACCCATGTATCACCTTCACTGGTGATCGAATTGATTGACCTGTCGTTGAGCTATCACTCGTTGAAACGCACTTATCGTAGAGCTGACAATTGGTTAGACGAACTAATCAAAATCATTATTTATGTGGCTGTATCTTATGTTCATTAAGAACAGATAATTGAGCAATTAATTCCATCAGTAAAAACTTATAATGGTCCAAAACAAACAACAGTCGATTAAACATCTCATAGAAATCTAAAGAGCAAAAGATACATGAAGACAATAAAAAAATACCTGAAAGGGTCCGGTTGACCGTGTGGGATGGAAAATATCCTCAATTTTATTGATCTTCATCGTGGACGTCCTATATCAGAGGACATACCTGAAACTGCATGAAATATTTTCCACTTGACGTTCAACAACCAATCAACAATCTGCCAATTGACAGTTGCGTATCTCAAATTTTATTTCAAATAAAGAACACAATTTAATTTTGGCAGTCAAAGGCTGACTTGGTAAACAGAATCGATGCCAATGAGGAGAAGGCGGTTTAATAAAAATTAGAATCGCATAATAGTTTTCAATAAATACTATGAAGTACACGTTGTATTATCTTTATTTATCTCTGGTTTTAAAGGGACATTAGCTGTTAAATTCATGGTCAACGATTTGACTCAAATTCTCTTATTCGACTTATAACATAATAAAACGTATATCAATATTAAAAAGTCAAAAACAAACAAATTACGATGCATGCATACGAAATTATTTATCAGCAATTTGTGTATATTTTAGTCTAAATTATATCTAATTAACCATCAATGTGACCTTCTAAGTACTACGGAAGGTTATATACAACCCAATATAAACATAAACATAAATACATAACGAACACGTGCAATTGGATTTTCTAGGTCTGTTTGATTTTATAACATAGGTTAAAACAAAATGTTTCAATTGTTTATGCCTGTCCTTTTATACCTGTATAAAATGAGTTTGTTTAGATCGAATCAGTCAACATACTAAAGAAACCAAGACCATCGGATAAAGTAAAAATAAGGATGTAAAATGTACAATAACTAAGCTTTCATCTGCAAAGTTTGTTAAAAAATAATTGTTATAATCAAAATCATGAAAACTTCTTCAAATTGATCGTAGGATAGGTATGGGATACGCGTGGTCACACGTTATTTTATGTCAGTTACAGTATGGTCGGGAATCTGCAAATTCACGTGATGAATAAAAATGCAAGCTTTCTGTCTATAATTTATCATCATGTTAAAACCATTTCACTTACGCCAAAACTCCAGTGTAAGATTTTATAAGTCTTTGAAAAATCTGTTTAAATTGAAAGACGTGTTTAATAAAATTATGTCCGTGCGTCGAGTAACGTAAGTGTGTCATTTTATTGGAAATTTCTATTAGGCTGTTTAACTTGATGAAATTTGAATACTTGAAATTAACCTTCAAATGAAACCCATCATAAAATCATGCGGATACCGAATTACAAACTGCAGGAATCACTTTCAATTGAATATTTTTTAAATCAATAAATGCAATAAATGCAGATTACGGTGTTTGTAAAGAACATATTTGAACACTGTAAATACAATTCAAATGCAAAGAAGGTTTTAAAGGACAATCTCATAGCTGCTAATACAAAATATCTGTACATAACTTCAACAGGTTGAAGGTAGCGTATTTTCTAAAGAATATTTAAAACATAATTTCCACATAAGTTATTACAAAAGACTAAATTATATATCAACATTGTGTGTACTGAGAGTAGATGGAATTCCTATGCTAAGGAATAACACTGACTAGAATTTAAGGTTCTGGGTCCGTATGCATAAAGCTACTTAAGTTAAGATTTCCCTTAGTGAACGCTTAAGTTAAGGAAACTCCGCCCTTTTTATCTAAGTGGTATGCATAAAAAAATCTTAAACTAAGTATTTCCTTAGTAAAATCTTAGTTCTTTTAAGTCACGCCCACACAACTTAAGTTGTATGCATAAAGCGCCTTATACTTAGGAAACGCTTAAGATAATACTTAAGTCTAAGGTACCTATAGAGCTACCTTAAATTTTCAAAATAGTTAAAAATTAGTCGAAAGTATGCGTTTTGTTCAGAACATTAATAAGTTACTTACAATTTAATTGATTAATAACTATATCAGTAGTAAAATACTTATTATTCGTTTATTTATTGCTAATATTAACAATCATCGTGATTTTCTTTAAATCACGTATGATCAACAAATCAAGAGATAACAGTGGGTAGTTATATATACTATTTCCCAATCTCGTTGTTATGTATACCGTAAAGTAGTCAGTTTTTACACTCATGTAATTCATGGTACTATTTTTCTTTTGTTTACTCTGTACGTGCACGTTTTTTTTTATTGTTAAAATACACCGCGCGGTATCAATTGTAACCGTTAGTTTAAACATTATTAAAGAATGAAGAGAGAGAATGCAAAACCACATTTTCTATATGTGTGTCAGTGTGTGTATGTGGGGGGGAGCGCATTTGAATTTTCAATTTAGTTTTATTCTAAAGATGTAGGGCTAAAAATAACTTACAGGGAAAACATTGAAAAGTTTTAAGACTTACCCAGAGGTTGATTTCATTCATAAAGGGGGAGCATGGACCTCGATTTTGTTGACACAATTAGGTTGATTGTTTAGAATCACTGTTACGACAGTCAGAAGTCCACACTGCTACACCCCATTGAATTCGACGTTTATATAAGGTATGTATGATACCTTACTCGTATTAATTTATTTTCTTCATATTTCCTTATATATTTAGTGAGAAATATTGCTAAGTACGTAAAGGTATGGAGAATATACTTACTTGCCCTAGTTTGTATATAGATTTCTGCATGGGGAAAAAATCTACCCTCCACCTTTTATTGTTGTAAAAAGGAAGTGATAAAAATGTTAATTTCACATCACAATAGTTTTTTTTTATAACCATAAGCAAATGTAAGCAAGGGGTCTGGAAAGGAAGATGGCAGCGCATAATAAGCTGAACGATAAAGTTAACATTTTATTAAAAAAAGTTATTCGTAAAATTATTTGTTAGCACATGCTTACAATGCTACAATCAGTCTTGGGCTACGCCATCGGGTCCTTGATAATGTTTTGTTAAAGTTTAAAACATATTGTTGTCTCCAGAAAATATCACAACCAAGAAAGATAATTAAAGATTAAGTAAAGGAAAGTTTTGGATTACCGAAATATTTTTCTTCCAATGCTCATCCGTCAAAACATCCAACCTTAAAAAGTGTTGTCTTATATGCGCCAATTATAGATCATTATACTATGTTACGTTCTATTGAATTGTTTTACTCACCAATATCAATTTAACCCCAGCTCTTTAAAATAAAAGCATGCATTAATCAATAAATTTCAATAGTCATAACAAACTTTTACACGGATGAGTACATGTGATGAGCTAAAATATATCATAAGGTAACGAAAGAAAGGTTTCGATTTAAATATTCCTTAGTTAAGTGAAGACTTAAGTAAGTTTATGCATACCACTTAATAATGTTACTGAACTAAGGAAATTCTTAGTGAAATCTAAGTTTAAGGAATACTTAAGTTGAGATGTTTTATGCAATTACCAGTAGTTTAAACAATTCTGAAATAGCAATATAACATATATAAATAACTAGCTATTTCATATAACATAACTATGTACTTTTGAACAAATTTATCATGTTATGGAGGGATATTTGCGAAAAAAAAATACCGGTCAAAGGACTGTGAAATTTCCAGAGCCGCAAGGATTTTATGATATATCTGTCTAATAACACCGAACAGATTTGGATTGAAACTCTCTCTCTATACATATACAGATGAATGGGTTTTTTTTTACTTGTAAGCTGTAATTCATAAACATGTTTATGCATGTTTTTGAGACTGAGTGGATATTATCATAGAACCGAGGGAAGTATGCATGTTATAATACGCGTTAGCTCGCATTTGTTATGTAACGTCAAACCCGAAAAAAATGGCGGGAAGATGCTTGCGAGAGTAAATAGTTATGAAAGGTACCAGGATTATAATTCAGTACGCCAGACGCGCATTTCGTCTACATAAGACTCATCAGTGACGATCGTATCAAAATATTGATTAAACCTAAACAAATACAAAGTTGAAGGGCATTGAGGTTTCACAATTCCAAAAAGTTGTGCCAAATACGGCTAAGGTAATCTATGCCTGGGATAAGAAAATCCTTAGTATTTCGAAAAATTCAAAGTTTTGTAAACAGGAAATTTATAAAATCGACGACATTATTGATATTCATGTCAACACCGAAGTATTGACTACTGGGCTGGTGATACCTTCGGGGACGAGAAAAATATGAATATCAAAAATGGCAATTACCATGGTATTTGAGGCATATTCATCGGCAGAGGTGAAAACCAGGCAAAATCGTTTGAAATAAGGATTTTGTTTTTAAATATGTGAAAAATACACTGGCTGCCAACCAATCAAAAGCTGGCATTCTTATATAAGGTGTAATTAAACGAAATATCACAGGTTATATAATACAGAAATACACTATAATTATTAAAAAAATACATTTTAACAGTTAGAAGGTAGTTATCAAGAAAAATGTAATGCAGTTCAAACAATGTTCAATGTTTTCAGTCATTGAAATTGAGATTAATGTACTTTTTCAACTTTTTTTTAAAGACATATACACGTTTTATTCCTAAATATTTCCTGAAGTCCACTTTTAACCTTGGATTTACAATTAGTGTAAAAAAATATCCATATAATGTTAGAAGCATCTATCAGTTCTATACTTTAGTTTCAAAGGTAAGTAAATAATTATGAGATACCCACATAAAAGATGTGCTTTTACTACAATAAACATGATAGGCTAATACTTTATTTATCATTTATTTTTTATTTTTGTGTAAATTGATACAATCGATATTCTAATACTATATATAAACCATAAAAATGTACTTTGACTCAAGCTATGTTATACTATATTAAATGTCTTAATTTTCATTATTACAGACTCCAATTTTGTCTTATCAATGATATCAAACGCCTTTCAAAAGAAGAACAAAATTTAGATTAATCTAATTTATCTTTTGGTGTTTTAGGCGTTTTGTTAAATTTTATTGAATTCCTAATTTTCCATAGTGTCCATTTAAAATATATGATATTTATGTTTAAAAAATTATCATATTTTAGTCTCCCGTGTTTTTACCCAATAGAACCTCCTTTTCACCAAAAGGGTTATTTATTCCTATGTTTGATTTGATAAGTATTTCTTGGATGTTTTTTAAAATTAACTGTGATGTACTAAAACTGAAAAATAAGTGTTGCAGGGTTTCTATATTATTGTCATTTTGACAAATGTGGCATTTTCCATTTGATAGCTTCATTTTTTAAAATCTTTCTTCAGTATATAAAATATTGTGCAAGGATTTACATTGGAATTCTTTTTATTTTCAATTTTCAAATATTTTAATCCCGACCACATATTTTCCCAAGGATGTTTTTGTTCCAAATATTTCCTCCCATTTGATTTGACATTTTGGAGATACATCTTTATTTAAAACCGTACGAACATAATTGAGTTTTAACTTTGATGGTTTGATTTTTTGGTTGTTTAACTTAATAATCTCAAGGTCATTTGATATATTTAATTTACTTTCATAATGCAAATTCTGGTTTCCGCAATATTTCAAAATTTGCACGAAATCTTTAGGAATTGCCTGTTTAATTTTTGAAAATTCGGAAATACAATTTCTCCGATCAATCAGCTTCCTATAAATTTCACTACAGCTAATGTTATCTGTAGTTTCTAAATTCCAAATGTCCTGGATAGTTGTGATACCGCTTTTTAAAAAAGAAGAGTAGAACAATGGTTTATTTTTGAAACGAATAGAAGAGTTTCCAAATATCCTCGTATTTAAAATACCACTTTTATATGGAGGTGTTTCAACATTTTGAATGAATTCTGACCATGTATTGGTATTTTTAATTTTCTGATAAACTTGTGGTAGTTGGTTCATATCTAAACCATTTAAACTTGAACATTTACATACAAAAAAGGCATCATTATATTTTTCGTCAAATTTCCGAAGCCAATACTTACCGATCGCATTCCAGCTTTCCAGTGGCTCCTGAATTAAACGATATACAAGTTTTGTTTGTTTACTTTTTATAAACGTATCTATATTTACCATTCTCATCCCCCCTTTTATTTCGTCCAAACAGCAGACATTTTTATCTACCTGGTTCACTTTTCCGTCCAATATAAATCTAAATTATATTATTTAGCTCTTTAGTATATTTATCCGGTATTCCCCATATTTCGATCTCGTAAGAACAAAGAGAAAGTATCATATTTTTTACTATAAGTGTTTTACCTTTAAATGTAAGCTTCCTACTTTTCCATACATGTATACAATTTTTAACTTTTTCTATTATTTTTCTCCAAATATCATCGTCATCTATTTCATAACCATGGCACACCCCTAATGTTTTACATCGCCCTTTTAACATTGCCTGTGATCCATTTGATTTTATCAAAGGAGTAGGTCCAGAAAGACCCCTTTTTTGCCCCAAAATATAGCAGTTTTACAAAATTGTTAAAATGTTAACTTTTAGTTATTTATTGCACAGTAAAATGCTTCTGCTACATAAATATGGGCTGTTTTTTACAATACAATGCACATATCTCGGGTACTAGCACCATTAAGTCATGCTAAATTATTGAAAACTTCACAATTCTAGCATTTTAGTTAAATTTTAGACGGTTTTCGTGTAAAACGAAAGTGGCCGCATTCGTGTTCATCCTTAATATTGAAATGTAAGTTGTATTTTACGATAATACATAACATATATAAAGGTTGAGGATGAACACGGATGCGGCCACTTTCATTTCAGACAAAAACAAGCTGAAAAGTGACATTTTTCGGCATATTTGGTAGATTTTTCATATTTCAGCTTGAATCGGTGCGTTTTTTATGACTAAATCAGTTAAAATCTTTCACATCAACTAATGAATTCAAATAAAATAGACACTTAAGTGTTTAAAAAGTGTTCAAAATCTTTCGTCAGATGAACCTGAAATTTGAGGCCAAAATCGGCCCTTACCGGACCTACTCCTTTAAATCGTTTTTTTTAGAAGCCCCTTATAGTAAGACTTTTGTTTTGTCATAGTTTATTTTAGAACCCGAAGCTTTTTCGTATAAGGACAAAATTTAAAAAGTGTTTTCTACAGCTTTTTCATTTTTATTAAATACCTGGGTGTCATCTGCAAACATACATAATTTGGTTTCTATAAAGTTCCCTCCCCCTCCTGGTAATTTTAATCCCTCTATTTTAATGTCACCCCTTATCGCACATGCCATGGGTTCAGCTTGTATGACATACAAGAGAGGCGCTATTGAACACCCTTGCCTAGCGGAGCGAGTAATTAAAAAGTATCTTGATACAAACCCATTAGTTTTGATACACGTAGTAGCATTATATAATAGCATCTTTATCCATGCTCTAAATTTCCCGTCAATTCAAATTTCTCCAATACGAAATCTATCCATTCCCATTCAATCCTATCAAACGCTTTTTGTTGATCCAAAAATAATTTAATTCCTTCTTCATCTTTGTTGTCAATATATTCTATAATGTCCTGAATTATTCGGTAAGCCTCGCTTATATTTCTACCTTTAACAAACCCCTTCTGATCGGTATGAACAATTTAAGGCAATACTATTTTATGTCTTTCAGATAGAATCTTTGCAATAATTTTATAATCACAATTTAGTAAAGTTAGTGGTCTCCAATTTTTTGTATATTTTCCCTTTCCCCTCCTTTATGTAATAAGGTTAAGACCCCCTTATCTTGAGAGTTACTCAATATAGTATCATTGAAAATTTCTTGTAGTAAACTAAAGAAATCGTCTTTTATTATATCCCAGTATAAAACATAAAATTCTGATATGATACCATCTTCGCCAGGTGATTTGTTTTGTTTAAATAATTTAAGTACCTTTTCTACTTCAGAGATATTTATATATCTATCTAACATCTCTTGATCTTCCTTACTTACCTTGTCTACGATAAATTGACAAAGTCGTTCGCCCGCTGTTATGTCCCACCCTTCCGTGGCAAAAAGTTTAGTATAAAATTTTACTTGTTCATTTAAGATCGAATCAATGTCACATTTATACTCACCGTTTTCTGTTTTTAAACGTTGCCATAGTTTGTTCTGTCCATTTTGTCGACTTATCCCCGTCTTCGGCCCATTTAGCTCTTGATCTAATTTTTGCAGACTGCTTTTTTAGTATAATATTCCTTAATTTTATTTTCTAATTCTAAAGTTTTGTCACATGATTTATTTGATTCGTTTGATTGAAGTTTAAATTTTTCAAGCTGTTTTTGTAAAGCAATGACATTATTTTGTTTTGATAAACGGTTTAGTTTTTGACTAATTTCCATGGTCAAAAATTTATTTTTTTATTTTGTTACATCCCACCACTGAATGCTTTTGAATCGGTTTTTGCTTTTAACCCAATTTTCCCAAAACGTTTTAAATGCATTTGAAAATTCATCAGTCTTAATTGTATTTAGATTCCTGATCCACATTCCCGGTCCTCTTTCAATATCGTCTAATTTTATTTTTGAAGTAACTGTCATGATCACTAAATGGAAATGTGATTATACATGTGTTTAAAATTTTGCAGCTAAGGGATTTCGTACAAAAAATATAATCTCTTCGTGATTTTGAATTGCCTCTTTGAAAACTATACCGTCTATTTGTTGGAAATTTAGATCGCCATATATCGTCTAAATCAATATTCAATAGAAGACTTTTAAACTCGTTTAAGCCTGTATCATAATTTTGGTGTGAAGGGGACCTATTTAGTTTTCTATCTAACGCACCATTAAAATCTCCTAAAAAATTCAACGTCCCTATATTCTTTCCATTCTTTGCTCTTTGGTCCTGTGTACAATGTGTTTCTTGTAAACAGACAAGATCAATGTTTTGTGAAACAATCCAATTAAAAACTAATGTACGTTTTTTAACATTTCTTAATTCATTTACGTTTATTGATGCTATTTTTATACTCATTGTAGAATTTTGAAAAGGTAATTTTGTTTACCTCTAATGTAACGTTTAATGACTCGTGATGATCTTTAATTTTGTTTCCAAACAATAGACTTTTAACTTCATGAAGAGTAATTACCTTTACGTAAACTTTAACACATACATGTACACTATATACACTACATATCACATATAATGCGTTTACATTACAATATTTGGTTAAACATAACAACCTATCATAAATATTTAATAATTTGACTTTATACTGCTCACCTTTCCTGAAACAGTTATTTTTATACCTATGATATATGAAATAAAAACTACAGTCTACAATCAATAGAAACAATATACAAATATGATGTTTGAAAGTAGTTGACATATTTACTAAAAACTCGGGCATGCATTTTTATTTTCAATTTTAGGTTTTTGATTTCTTATTAACATAATACAGTTTGATTTGACATATTTTGAGTTAAGCTTTTTTAGGTTCAGTATTGGAACGTTTGCTCATTCTATCCGCGGAGGTAGGTGTGGTTGTTCCGTCACTTCTCTTTCGTTTTGGGTCCATTGGTGTGTGTAGTTCCTGTACGCACGGTTTCGAAGAATGAAAAAAATCGTGAAGTTTTCCGTTTATATCTTGTGCATCTTCAGTGCTTATATGCACACCGCTGTTGTCGGCTTTGTAAAACATAGATCTGATGATTGTTCCATTTTTATAGAACAGTTTCTCTAAATCAACATAAACAACATTGTCTTCGCGAGCGCACAATTTTCTTATAAACTTGTTAACACTTGTTGCCGATTGGTGTAATCTGTTTATTTGCGCACTGTTACCTTTACATGGTATGATGCTACAAAAACCAACATGCGACTCTGGATAGGCGGATTTCACTTGAGCCACTGCTTTTGTCACAAGTAAATTTATTTGGTCACTGTCATCCTTATGTTTACTTATTACATTTGAACCGAGACAAATAACAACCTTATCAACTTTGAAACTATCTGTTTTCTGAACAGCAATGTCTAAAATTTGTGTGAAATTTTCAAAATTTGCACCTGATTTTGAAGCATTCAATTAAGTTTTATCGGTTTCGCCGAGTCTTGTACAATTGGACGCGCCAATAAGGACATTTAGAGTATCTGTAGTGTCATTTTTCTCACTTTTAGAAAAGGTGTCGTTATCACCAACTGAATGTGTATCTGAGTGTGCATCTAATTTAGTTTCTTGTCTACCCTCAATTATTTCCAGACCATGCTTACTATAACCTTGGTTTTCTTGGTCTTGCTTAAAACATTCACAGTTTCGTCTAGAATGCCCATTTATGTTGCAGTGAGAGCAATACGGTTCATTTGGACAAGCATTAGCTAAATGACCAATAGCAGCACAATTATAGCACCTTCGCTCATTCATAATTTTTGGACGATCTTTACATTGATATGAGGAATGACCGATCAACTTACAATGAAAGCATGGTGTACGGTTATTGTCAGCAAATAAGCGAACTTCAAAGCGGCCTAGGCTAGTTCTGAGAGGAAGAACAGGATCGCAGTTCAATATATCGGTATACCGTGCCTCATTTTCTAATTCGGTCCCTTTTATATAACCTCTTTTAACAGAGCCGAGAAAATTTTGACCAAATCGAATCATTTGTGCAACAATATAACGATCATCAAGCTCGTACGGAGCATCTTTTATGGTAACATGTGTTATTGATTTTTCTACATCAAAACAGTCAACTGACCTGTTCCTTAATGTTATACCATTTACTACCAACGTATCTTTAGACTCTACGTCTTTAAGAGATACAATACATTTTTTTTCTGTTATTTGTATAGATCCAACATTGTTTATATGAATTTGTTTACTTATTTCTGTTAGAATTTCAACGTGTTTTATCCCTTTGAAACCTTTGGTGTAAAAGTGTATGGATAATTGAATGCTTACCCTCGACATTTTTCAGTGAGTTGAAATCAGGATGTCACAACAGGACACATAAACAAAGTCAAATTATGCATATACTGTGCAAAATGTCATTATCTTTGTTTTCTAAATCCTTCTGAAGAACAAATATATGAAAATCTTGAAACAATTGGCACCAGAAATATCCAAAATAAGGAGTTTAAATTAATTTTCCGCTGCACAAAAACTCACACGTTCATTTACAAAGGGACATCCTGTGTACTTTTACAATTGCTTTTACCTTAAGGATGTACACCTCTGAGGAGCCAAAATTTTCTAGAATTAAACTTTTTTCTTAACCTGATTTTTGAGTTTATAAGACTGTAGCAAAATAATTGGTGAATTATGGTAGTGCGCTTCTTTTTTTTGCTACTGTCCTTTGAAAATTCCCAATTTTGATGATTTTCCCATTTTTCATCGATTTTTACCTATTATTGGGCTATTATCGTGAAAAAAATCACAGTTTCACAATTAAACTTTTTTTCATACTTTCTATAAAGATGAAGTGGACCAATCTGAATAAATTTTACTTAAAAAAAACTATAGGTTGGTGTTAATATAAGAAAGTTTCATCATATTTTGACGCTTTTTTGTGCAAAATTTACCATGCTGTCAATTTTCTATTTTTGTGATTTTTCTCTGTTTTAAGAACAAAATGCATAATATTTCAACCTTTTTTGTTATAAATGATTGAAAAGATACATATCTAAGAAATTTGAAAAGACAAAAGATGGGATGTACATGATTCTTGTAAAATCATTTTTTGTATCTCTCAGCCATTTTCTCAAAATTTTGGCTAAAAATACTGACTTGATTGGTAGTAAAATTTGAAAAATGGATTACTCAAACATCATTTATTGTAAATACACAATTTGACTGAACGAGACTGAAAAATCAGAAGAATACATCCTAAAGGATGTACTTAGGTGAGGTGGGGTGTATATTAATAAATCAAGAATTTAAAATTGATACTATAAGCTGGTAGAGCATTCGTTAAACATAAAAATAAGCTAAAATTATTGATTGGTCATGGACTTCCTTTTCGAGATATTTGAGATCTAAAATATGGCGGGAAAAGGCTGACTCGGACTTTTACCTTATATTTGTATTGGTATTATTTGGCTCTGAAAACAAAAGATAGAAAATCAAGAATCTTCTAAAATTTTGGAAAATGATCTTTCATGAGCTATTAAGTCTTATGTGCAAAAAATGGGAGTTATGGGGCAAAATATGTTTCCTTGTATTGTATTGAAAAACACCAAGGAGTCCGAACATTTGACACAAATTCCAAAACCTCACCTAATTACATCCTTAAATATTATTTTTTCTTAAAGGGGCACTAGCTACGAGATATATAAAAAATCTGAAGTTTGATTTTTTTTCTGTTCAATCAATAATGAAAGTGAAATAGTGAAATAACAATTCGCTTTTTGCAGCCATAAAGGTTCAATTTTGTCAAATTACGCTAAGAAACATTGATAATTAGTAATTCACTTGCAAGTGAATGAGTCGACCTCTTTAAATCCGTATTCATGTGATCTTCAATTTAACTCCTAACTAGAGATTGACAACGCATGCATTGTACGTGTACTGGTTGTTTAAAGAAAAAGAATGTCAACAATGAACGTGAAACTACGGTAAATCATTTGATTACTAATTCGATGCACATAAAATCATTCTTATACGGTTAAAAGGAACGAGAAACATCTATTTTTAATCTATAAAATAAAATCAAACAAACCAATAAAAATCCAATTGCACGTGTTGGTTTAATCTATTCATATCTTTATTTATGTTTACATCGCTTATATGGTCATCTGAGGTCAAATCGATAGTTAATTAGATGGCGTCTGGACTAAAATACACACGAAACGAACCCATATATTATCTTTTCATGCTCTGTAAATTGTTTATTTTAGACTTTTGATAGTTTGGATAAATGTTTTACATTATTATAAATCAAATATGAGAATTTGAGTCAAATCGGTGACCATGAATTTGACAGCTAGTGTCCCTTTAACCTAAAATAACACACTATTTCGGAATGTGATCAAAGATTGGTGCGTGTATCTGTGTAGTTGAATCTACTACTGATCCACTTAACATACAGTATATTATTAATACTATAACTTCATTCATCAATAATAACTGGTTTTGTCCTATTAGAATCGGAATCATTTATAGAGGCCATAGATTGTTTAAAACTTTGCACATGGCCTTGGACGTGCTATTCGAATCTTATACAGAGCGTTATTGGGGGTATAACTTAACGAATATCACAACCTTGGTCATGTGTAAATTTACAACAAATCTATGGATTCCATGCATTATTTCGATTTTAATAGGACATATACGGTCAATAAATAACTGAAGCAAGAGCGGATATGCCGTGTATGTGACTGTTCTATTCAACCTCATGCGTTTTCAATCGTATGACATATGTTTTTAAATGACGTTAATGCGCCAAAAACATTAATTTTTCTTTTCTTTTGATTTAGTACAATTTTCCGAGCTCTTATGCATTACTTATTTTTGTTGTGACTCAAAATAAGAATAAAGGTCTTGTTAGAAAAACAATCATTAGCAATTTTAAAAACAGCGAAATCGGCATAGCAATTGTACATAGGTTAAATTACAAGTGGATTTACATGGGATATATACTTTAACAGCCTTTATTATGTACATCTCGAGTCAGGGTCAAGGACATTTATACAGAGAATTTTGCCAGGGCGAATAGAGCACGTCATATTAGCATAAGAATTATTATCTACATTCTATCATACAACAATCATAAATTTACAAATATCGTTATCATAATTGTTATGTTGTTATGTTTAGGCCATTATCAGTTTTTACTTCGAATTATTATTCGCATTGTCTGTATTTATCTTTTGCTCTTTTCGTAATATCCTCTACACCATTTTTCAGATGAACAGCAAGCGAAGCAGACATATGAATCGGTATTATACAAATATGAACGTCAAGAAATTGAATTTAGGAAAATGATACATTCAGGTACATTGATTACAAAATAAAGATTACTTATTGATTTTATTGATAAAGTCTAAAGTAAATATTATTAATTCGTTGAAAGATCAAAATCTACGAGAGATAACTTATGTTTACAATACAATATTCTTGACCGGCTATAAAAGAGGAGCGAAAGATACCAGAGGTACAGCCAACCTCATATATCCAAGATGAACTAACAACGCCATTCCTAAAAAAGAAAAAAAGACAAACAGACAAATAAAAGAACACAATACTCAACATAGAAAACTATTGACTAAGCAATACGAACCACACCAAAAACTGGGGTGATCTCTGGTGCTCCGAAAGGATAGGAAGATCCTGCTCCAGATGTGGCACCTGTCGTGCTGCTAGGAGTTGAAAATAAAGAAAACAACAAGAAAACAAAAGAAAAAAAGAATTACCTAGTTCCATCTCTATCTGTATTTTCAATTGTTTTAAATAAGGTTACATATTCAGGATATTATTACAAACCCAGTAAATAGTCTAATTTGGTAGGTCATATTCATGAAAAGGGAAGGGGCTTTTAGTAACGACATTAGGAACATATCCAATATCATCTGTGAAACGGTTAGTCCATAACGGTCAACCAACTCGTGATGGCGTCCGTAAAATGTACGAAGGGATGATTTCCAAATTCCCCATTTGGAACTCTTGGTTCAATAGCTTCCTTGTGAGCAGCAACCTATCAAGTGAAATCATGATAGGACATATGATAGATATATAACCCTTATGCAGGCGCTGCTGGAATGTTGCAACATAGAAAGTTCACAATTCGGAAAGCTAAAATCATCTCGTTTATTGTAAAGTTTTGTTTCAACCAAACATTATTGTAAATTTCTAGGTAAGTCAAGATATGACGCCAACTTAACTGTATCTGTTGTATCTTTTATCTCGAGTTCGATGGAATATATATAAGAAATGCCAAACTATGATTAAATATATTCTAAGCACTTGTGTGTTGAGTTTAACTGGTAATGGTAAACAGCACATCATACAATCGTGTGTTCTATACAAGTGAATTAATTTGATTCCTGACACCAAAATAAGATCATAAATACTATTTATAAAATATACAGTGTGACAAATATTCTTTTCTCATTTATTTTTGTACTTTATATAAGAATTACTAAATCAAAAACTATTAATTTATATAAATGAAAACAACTTCCGTCTTTTGTTTAGCAAACCACCATGTATTGAGTATAGACTGTTCGTGACAATAATCAAATAGTAATGTATACAAATAAACAATCTAATTATATCGTGACAAATAAACCGTAGATAATCGTACCTTGATTAAAATGCTTCCATGTACATGTAATTCTAAATGTTCGTTTGCGGTTTAAAAGTTACTTTTACAATTAATATCGATGTCAATCTTAAACACGACAGTATGCTGAATTCCTCATGAGAGGGGTTTATTTTCCTTTATTACCACTATCTCACGTCAGAATCTGAAAAGATGTGATTTAAGCTAAAACATAATTGTTAATTTGCCATTTTTATTTAGAAATATTTAGAAATTGCCTGTGGTATATAGATTGTTAATACGATAATTTTACTTGTAATGTGCCACAAGACAAATGCCACCGGCCTTTCTTTCCTAAGCACAAGAGTTACCACTAAGATTTCTTTGAATTGTTTAATAGACTATTGTTTGATTGTGTCATTATCTCGGTTTTTTTCTCGAAAAATCACCTGTATCAGGTCAGAATTCATTGATTACAAAAATAATTGTTACATATACTAGAGTTTATGTGAATGCAGTCACAGGGCTTCAAATATTTCAATCCTTTATGGGTTGATTTAAAATACATAAATAAGTAAGCAATGAAATAGTTGTTTAATTTGATAGATGCTTTTGGTGCTCCTTTGTTAAATATTTGATTGCTTTTGTTATGATTGAGATTATATCACAGTGATGACTGCTGTACCCCTATTTTGTCAATTTTACCTATTATGTCTATTTATTCACGCATCGTTGTAAATATAATGGAATTTTATGCGACTGTCATACAAGTAAGAGGTTTAGTGCTATAAACCAGTTTTAACCTACCATTTTCTACATTTGAAAATGCCTGTACCTAGTCAAGAATACTACAGTTGCTGTCCATCGTTTGATGTGTTTTTATCATATGATTTGCCATTTGATTAGGGACTTTCCGTTTTGAATTTGCTCGGAGTTCAGTATTGTTGTGATCTTTCTTTTTGCACATGTACATGTTATAAACATGACTTAATTGTTAAAGAGATGAATCTTATTTTAGGTTGTATGCTTTGTCAAATTATCAGCCTATTACAGTGAGTTGACTGTTAGTGTTGCTCTCCACCAATTGCAACTCATTCAAAATTTTGACCAAATTGCAATTTGTTTTATTAAACCAAATTTTCAACTGGTCAGAATATTGAACAAATTGTTCAGTCAAAATGTGAAAGTGCAAGGTGATAAAATAAAACATACTTACAATCCTATAAGACTTTAACTCCACTTTAATGATGTTAAAAATCTTATAAATATATAATACTTTTAGAAAGAAAAACTATATGAAAGCTTAGTTTGGACAATTTAATAGCAATTCAAAATAAACAGTTCCCCTCCAGCATGGAAATGAATATAATATAACTATACAAACTGATGAACTAATTTTGTCACAACATCATTAAAGTGGAGTAAAAGTCTTATAGGATTGGAAGTATGTTTAATTTTATCACCTTGCACTTTCATGACTTGGCTGTGGTTTTCTACAGCAGTTGGTTCAAATTTCTGACCAGTTGAACAATTTGATTTTATTAAACAAATTGCAATTTGGTCAAAATTTTGAATGAATTGCAATTGGTGGAGAGCAACACTAACAGTCAACTCACTGTAACTTAAAAGAGTCTTTGTAATTCCATATTCAGAAAAACTGTATTTTATAACAATCAAAAATAACTGAGATTCAGATATCACACTAAGATTTGGAGGGAATCAATTCGTTAAGTCTTCAGATTTCTGTAAATGTTTAATAAACTGTTGTTTGTTTTGGGTTATTTTTACTTCGAATTATTATTTGTATTGGTTTAGGTATCTTTTGCTCTTTTCGTAATATTTTCCAACCCATTTTTCAGATGAAAGCGTTACAAAACAGAAATATAAATCGGCATTAGACCAATCTAAACTGACTGAACAGGAAGTTATCGAGATACAACATTCAGGTACGTTGGCTACAAATATATTTTGTATCTAAGCGGTTGCACAAGCACGTGTAATATACTGAACTAAAATGGTAGATTGGTGAGTCCTTTGTTTACGAAACCGGCGTATGAATTGCCAAATTAAAAATCTGTTAGCTGTACAGAGTCTTTTTAAATCCAAAAGTCGGTCAAAACAATGATTTAGAACAATCAAATCCCTGAGCATCAGATATCACACTACGATATGGAAGAGATAACGTATCTGAGTCTTCAGCTTTTTGATAACTGTTTAAACGACTGTTGTCAGTTTAATTAAGGCCATAATCAGTTTTAACTTCGAATTATTATTTATATTGTTTTATGTGTCTTTTGCTCCTTTTATAATATTATTCCGTCCATTTGTAGTTAACCCCCCAACAATGCAGAAATATGATTCGACATTAGAAAAATCGGCACGTACTAAAGAGTTACCTACAAAGATACAACATCCAGGTACATTGATTACAAATATAACTTTTACATACTAGTACTCGGTTGCACAATTAATATATTTAACTAAAATGTTATAGTGATGAGTCCTATGTAGGCGAAACGGGTTATGAATTGTCAAATTATAAATGTACTATCTTTAATGAGTCTTTGGGGTTCCAAAGTCAGTAAAACTATATTTTACAGCAATCTTATTTTTAAGCATCAGGTATCACACTGAGATTTGAAAGGGATAAAGATGATGAGTCTTCAAATTTTTATAAAATGTTCATTGAAGTGTTTTGTTTCTGTTTTTGCCATCATACTTTACTTTGAATTATTAATTATATTGTCTTTAGGTATCTTTTGGTCTTTTTGTTATATTTTCCAGAACTTTATTTTTCAGATAAAACATCAACAAAGCAGAAAATTGAGTGGGAATTTCTCTCAAAAAATAAACTTGCTAGAGAGAAATATTGCAATTTGGTCAAAATGTTGAATGAATTGCAATTGGTGGAGAGCAACACTAACAGTCAACTCACTGTAACTTAAAAGAGTCTTTGTAATTCCACATTCAGGAAAACTGTATTTTATAACAATCAAAAATAACTGAGATTCAGATATCACACTAAGATTTGGAGGGGATCAATTCGTTAAGTCTTCAGATTTCTGTAAATGTTTAATAAACTGTTGTTTGTTTTGGGTTATTTTTACTTCGAATTATTATTTGTGTTGGTTTAGGTATCTTTTGCTCTTTTCGTAATATTTTCCAACCCATTTTTCAGATGAAACCGTTACAAAACAGAAATATAAATCGGCATTAGACCAATCTAAACTGACTGAACAGGAAATTATCGAGATACAACATTCAGGTACGTTGGCTACAAATATATTTTGTATCTAAGCGGTTGCACAAGCACGTGTAATATACTGAACTAAAATGGTAGATTGGTGAGTCCTTTGTTTACGAAACCGGCGTATGAATTGCCAAATTAAAAGTCTGTTAGCTTTACAGAGTCTTTTTAAATCCAAAAGTCGGTCAAAACAATGATTTAGAACAATCAAATCCCTGAGCATCAGATATCACACTACGATATGGAAGAGATAACGTATCTGAGTCTTCAGCTTTTTGATAACTGTTTAAACGACTGTTGTCAGTTTAATTAAGGCCATAATCAGTTTTAACTTCGAATTATTATTTATATTGTTTTATGTGTCTTTTGCTCCTTTTATAATATTATTCTGTCCATTTTGTAGTTAACCCCCCAACAATGCAGAAATATGATTCGACATTAGAAAAATCGGCACGTACTAAAGAGTTACCTACAAAGATACAACATCCAGGTACATTGATTACAAATATAACTTTTACATACTAGTACTCGGTTGCACAATTAATATATTTAACTAAAATGTTATAGTGATGAGTCCTATGTAGGCGAAACGGGGTATGAATTGTCAAATTATAAATGTACTATCTTTAATGAGTCTTTGGGGTTCCAAAGTCAGTAAAACTATATTTTACAGCAATCTTATTTTTAAGCATCAGGTATCACACTGAGATTTGAAAGGGATAAAGATGATGAGTCTTCAATTTTTTATAAAATGTTCATTGAAGTGTTTTGTTTCTGTTTTTTGCCATCATACTTTACTTTTAATTATTAATTATAATGTCTTTAGGTATCTTTGGTCTTTTTGTTATATTTTCCAGAACTTTATTTTTCAGATAAAACATCTGTCTTCAATGAGTCTTTAGAATCCAAAGTCAGCAGAACTATATGTTAAAGCAATCAAATTCCTTTACATCAGATCTCACACCACGTTTTGGAAGAAATAAAGTTGATGAGTCTTCAGATATTTGTAAAATGTTTATTCAAGTGTTTTTTTTTGGTTTGGGTCATTATCAGTTTTTACCTCGAATCATTATTGATCTTGTCTTTGTATATCTTTTGCTCCTTTTGTTTATTCTCCAGACCTTTTTTTCAGATAAAACATCAACACAGCAGACATATGGCTCGGCATTATACAAAGCCTACAAAGCTAAACTTATTGCAGAGAAATTATTGGAGATACAAGATCAAGGTACAAATATAACTTTTTACATACTCGATTGCATATGCACATCTTATATACTAAACTTAAATGGTAAAGTGATGAGTCCTTTGTTAACGAAACAGGCGTGTCAATTGCCTAATTAAAATTTTATTACCTTTACAGAGCCTTTGTAAATACAAAGTCATCAAAAACTATGTTTTAGAACAATCAAATCACCGAGAACTATATATCACACTAATATTTGAAGGAGATCAATTTGTTAGGTCTTCAGATTTCGATAAAATGTTTAACAAACTGTTGTTTGTTTTCGGTTACTTTCGGTTTTTACTTCGGACTATTATTGATATTGCCTTTATGTATCTTTTGCTCTTTTCATTATATTCCCTAAACCATTTTTTTCAGATAAAACAACAACAAAGCAGAAATACGATTCGACAGTAGAAAAATCAAAACTACCTGAGGAGTTAACTACGAAGATACAAGATCCAGGTACATTGATTACAAATAAAACTTTTAGATACTCGATGCCCATGTACTTGCAACATATATACCTAAAATATTATAGTAATGAGTCATATGTAGGCGAAACGGGGGTATTCATTTGTCATATTATAAATCTTCTATCTTCAATGAGTCTTTAGAGTTCCAAAGTCAGCAGAACTATATGTTAAAGCAATCAAATTCCTTAACATCAGATCTCACACCGCGCTTTGGAAGGGATAAAGTTGATGAGTCTTCCAAAATTTGTAAAATGTTTATTCAAGTGTTTTTTGTTTTGGGCCATTATCAGTTTTTACTTCGAACCATTATTGGTATTGTATTTGTATATCTTTTGCTCTTTTTGTTTATTCTCCAGACCTTTTTTCAGATAAAACATCAACACAGCAGACATATGGCTCGGCATTATACAAAGCTAAACGTATTGCAGAGAAATTATTAGAGATACAAGATCCAGGTACAAATATAACTTTTTACATACTCGATTGCACATGCACATGTTATATACTAAACTAAAATGGTAAAGTGATGAGTCTTTTGTTAACGAAACAGGCGTGTCAATTGCCAAATTAAAAAAGTTGTTAGTTTTAAAGAGCCTTTGTTAATACAGAGTCAGCAAAAACTATGTTTTAGAACAATCAAATCACTGAGAACTATATATCACACACTACGATTTGGAGGGATCAAGTTGCTGAGTTTTTTGTCATTTTTAATCGTCTGTTGTTTGTTATAGGTCAAGTTATTTGTATTGTCTCTATGTATCCTGTGCTCTTTTTTTAAATATTATCCTAACCATTTTGTAGATGGACCAGCAACAGTGCAGGAATATCTTTTGATATTAGAAAAATCGGCACTTACTAAAGAGGTATCTCCGATGAAACAAGAAATAGGTACATTGGTTACAAATATAACTTTTACCTACTCGGTTGCACATGCAACTGATATATTTAACAACAAGATTATAGTGTTAACTCCTATGTAGACTGTATGAATTGTCAAGTTATAAATCTACTATCTTTAATGAGTCTTTGGAGTTCTTAAGTCAGCAAAACTATATTTTACAGCAAAATAATTCCTAAACATCAGGTATCACACTGAGATTTGAAAGGGATAAAGTTTATGAAACTTCAGATTTTTATGCCCCACCTACGATAGTAGAGGGGCATTATGTTTTCTGGTCTGTGCGTCCGTCCGTCTGTTCGTTCGTCCGTCCGTCTGTCCCGCTTCAGGTTAAAGTTTTTGGTCAAGGTAGTTTTTGATGAAGTTTAAGTCCAATCGACTTCAAACTTAGTACACATGTCCCCTATGATATGATCTTTCTAATTTTAATGCCAAATTAGAGTTTTTACCCCAATTTCACGGTCCACTGAACATGGAAAATGATAGTGCGAGTGGGGCATTCGTGTACTGAGGACACATTCTTGTTATAAAATGTTTATTGAAGTGTTTTTGTTTTGGATCATTATTACGGGAGCCGAATGGGACTTGAACTTTTTGTAATCAAAATCAATTATGTGTACACAAAATACAATTCTGTCATAACAAAATCATTTTTGTAATACAAAACTATGTGATACAGACTTGTTTTATGAGAACTTTAATTTTGTAATGGCAGAATTCTCTTAGCAGACAAATTTTATTTTTGTAATGACAAACTTCAATTTCTGGATCTTATATGAAGTATCAGAAAAGTAGTTTGGTACTTGAGCAGGTTTTGGTACATTTTATGGTCTTTTTAATCAATTCAGTCGTATATTATATGCAAATCGTATATCTTGATAGATTGTCGTCTATTACGAGGCAACAAAATGGTATCCGAAACGTCCAAATTAATGAAAGGTACATTTTGGGCAGTCATGCGAATTTCCTGACTTTTTTTAAATTAATTAAAATAATTTTTTTTAAATGCAATATGCCCATATTTCCTTACCATGATGTGTTCTTGTGAAATAAATTTTCATTTTCTAAATTACAAAACATATAATATTAATATTTCTCCTAAAACGAAAAAACTAAAAGAAAAGCATCAAATGGACAAGAAAATCGGGATACCAGTGTACGTTCTTTTATCTAGCGTCGGTATCTGTTTTCGTCCGTTTGTGATGTTTCTCGTTTTCCGAGTGAAGCAAATCGTTGTCATGAAAATTATTAATACTTATTTCATTTCAGACCCGATGGCTATGAACCTGGAATTACAAAAAAAAGTTCCAGATTAGAGACAAAAATGCCAAATAGTACTTAAACATGTACTCCGTTTCTTACACTTACAAGTGTTTAAATGTTGTTAGGAAATCCCCTGTTGATTGAACTAGAACTGCATGTGTTTTGAAGAACAAATCTGAACAACTGATGACTACAAACTACGTTGCAAAATTCCAATCAGGTTCAATGTTTTGATGCCTCAGTTTTAAAAGACATGATATTAACTAGGCGCGGTATAGATTAATCACAAGACTCATTGTCGACGGGTAGTTGCTTAAAAAATAAATTCATTATCAATTTGGTTTCACAAATTATTTTTCTCATGTTAAAATTATTCCATGTTAAATTCATCGTCGACAGGTTCATTTGTCAGCGGATTCAATTCATACTCGTTACTAAACCTAATATGATACTTTTTTCGAAATTCCCCCTCGAAATGATGTCGTGCACATTGAAGTGACTAATGTCCTTGCATTTATTTGTAACAGTACTGTAGTCCTGTCATGTGATGTTATAATTGTAGTGTTATATTTAACAATGCCATAAACGCGGGAGGTTTGGCTAGCCGCAAAACCAGGTTCAATCCACAATTTTTTATTAAAAATGTCCTGTACCAAGTCAGAAAATGGCAGTTGTTATCTTATAGTTCGTTTTTTTCCGCTGCACTATAGTGTTTATGTTGTTTCGTTTTTTCCTTTTATAGTTGATGTGTTTACCTCAGTTTTAGTTTGTAACCCGGATTTTTTTCTCTCAATCGATTTATGACTTTAGAACAGCTGTATAAATTGAATGTTTTGTGTGTAAGATTATAATTTCAAAAGTCCACATGTTGCCCCTCTAACGAATAGATTTATAAAATACACTAGTCTTCATTCAGACCAAACAACATTGTCCATTATTGCTTCTAAATAGTCAATCTACATGTCCTTACTTTAAGTGTCCTCGATAGGAGAAGTACAGTTCGCCAGCCACATAAAAATGCCTATGTTTCTATGATGTTTCTTAGTTTCTTCAAATCAAGCAATACTTGTTCTTCGTTCACCAAATATGGTATGTAATATCGTAGCATTTGTATGGAAGAGCCACGAAGTGACAAGTATTATACGACCATCAAATAGAATTGAGAATGGAAACCGGGAATGTGTTAAAGAAACAATAACCCGACCAAAGAGCAGTAAACAAAACAAGGCCACCACAAAGAGGAAATCCTACATCCGGAGACCCCTTGACAACAATTTATGCTAGTTCAGCGAAAATGGACATGACACTTAAGTCCGAAACATATAAATGAACCAAAATAACATATTTTACCACAGAAAAACCAAAATTACATGACAAATGATGAATAGTGTTATGACCAAAAAACATACAGCCCAAATAAATTTGAATTGAACATTTTTAATGATTTTGCCCTAATAAATAAATCATAAGATTTGAATTGCAAGACATTAAAGGGCGTCGAAAGATACCAAAAGGACATTCAAACTCATAAGTCGAAAATAAAATAAAGGGGCGGATCCAGCCATTTAAAAAAGGGGGTGTCCAACCCAGAGTAAAGGGGGGTTTCAAGTATGTGCTCCCATTCAAATGCATTGAGTGTCCCCCCCCCCCCCCCCCTGGATCCGCCACTGATAAGTTTAAATAGTTTATATGTGTCGAGTCACATGCAAAACTGCAAAACAAGCAGTTTTTTAAACTCATTTTACCACGGTCGTGATATTTAATTACGTAGACCAAGAGTTCACCAATTTTAATACTTTATTAAAGCACACATTACATCCATAAGAGGGCCAAAGGCATGACAATTACATGTAATAACAACAATATAATGGCGACATTAAAATTTACATAAAAAATAAAAATAAACCAAAACATTAAACACAACAAATGACCTCAAGTGCTCCCTGTCCTCAGTTTCATAGACTGTTTAATAAAGGAGCCTAAAGATTTCACTTGCTGACTAGTGGTTGGATTTAGTATATAGTTCATTTTATTATAAGAAAAATCTGTGTATTGAGTTTTTAAATCATTAAAAAAGACATGTCTTAAATCATCATTTATTTTACATATTAGAAAGAAATGGGATTCATAATCCAGAACTTTACATTTATTACAAAGTCTTTGAAGGCGTGGAATATTTTTATATCTTCCAGTTTCAATAGCGAGGGAATTATCACTTATTTTAAATTTACATATTAGTTTTCTTGTATCAAGATTAGGGTATGTCAAATAAAATTCTTATTTATATTCAGTTTTTATATTCTTACATGCATATGAGTACCATGTGTATATACCTTGATCATGAAGTGATTTAGAAAGGGAGTAACACTCTTTAAGTAAAATAAATTGATGAGTTTTCACTCAAAAGTCGATCTTCATATGACTGTGAGGCAATGAAAGAAAAAATGGGGAATCTTCCGAATTCAGATCTTGAGGCAATATTACTAGCACACTTCTTAACTCCAAGTGTAAATTTACAAAACATATTGTAAATTTTTTCAGGAGGACTCTTATCTATAAAACTGAGTTTATCCAAAGGAGAATTATTTTTTCTGGCTCTAACAATGGCATTATAGTATGATTTGTACACATCCATATACCAAATTTCACAATTATATGTAAGAATAGGATGAACCAAAGAATCAAATAAATGAACAGATAAATTTGCAGGTAATTCGGTCAGACCACTTGTATAGCTTTTGATAGAGTACATAACTTTTTTTTTATTTCAGTAGTAAAAATTACAACGGCACATATGCCTAAATCTTCACTCAATCATTGAAAAATGCACTTTACTTGATTTGCCTTCGTTAACATCACACAAATGTTAACGTTTGAAAACCAGGGATGTCAAGTTCAACTTTGCCTACACACTACATACAGTAGTGTTTCGTAAGTTTGAAATAAGCCTTTTTAGGTATTACAATCGATCTTATTCTTTCTCGTTAATGGTTTGATATTTGAAACTGATTCATTTATGTTGTGAAAATGTGTAATGATTTTCTACATATAGTAGTCTCAGTTTTATCCCACAATGACATGCACTTGGAAATAACAAAAGCATATATAAACTATCGTGTCGATAAGATAAGATAAAGAACGCATTAAATAAGTGAAGTTAAGTTTAAATATTAAAGAATATTCACTTATTAGATATAAAACATCAATTAAAAAAATGGTGTCCATGGCCAAAGTGCATGTTTTATCCTATCCCAATGGCACATACATAATTTGTATGTATAGTATCTCAAATGGACTGAAATACTGTAAGTGAGGTTAGGAGTCAAACAGTTAGTTAAACTAAAATAAGAAAAAGTAGAAATGAAGAATGACTGTCCTGCTCTATTTAAGTACCCCGAAAGCATGCTCTATTCAAGTACTCCGAAAGCATGCTCTATTGAAGTACTCCAAAAGCATGCTCTATTTAAGTACCCCGAAAGCATGCTCTATTCAAGTACTCCGAAAGCATGCTCTATTGAAGTACTCCAAAAGCATGCTCTATTTAAGTACTCCAAAAACATGCTCTATTTGAGTACTCCAAAAGCATGCTCTGTTTAAGTACTCCGAAATAATGCTATATTTAAGTATTCCAAACGCAATCTCCTGTACTCGCCCTTTATAATATAAAAAAAAACAATTATGTTGAGATACAATGTAGCTTATACTGATCACCTTTTTTAAACACGATATTCAATTAATTTTCACGTGAGATATCAAATTAAAGTACTAAAGTGTTATCTTTTTAGAGGTATACATATATATTTAAGTTAAATGGAGTGGATTCAAATTTTTACCTTTTTATTTATTCCCGGTAAGTTTATAAAAGGCTGGTTTATTTAACAGATAATTAATCGTGTACATCGTGTGTGCGCTTTCCTTTAAAAATTGAAATTGTGCGAATGACAATGAAAATATATTCACTCTTTATAAAAAAGAAAATGTGGTATGATTGCCAAAGGGACATATCTTCACAAGAGACCAAATGACATAGAAATTTACAGCTATAGGTCACCGTACGTATATATATATATATGTGTATGTTAATGAAATATAAATTCAAATGTTGCTGTTCGATCGCTGCTATGAAAGATGCACTACCAAATATTGAAAATCAAAGTTAACATAACATTATGGTTAATACTAAATTAAGTAAAGTGTTATGTTGTACTGTTATACCACTGTCCCATGTTACGGGGGATCCCTCTAGCATGTTTAACCCCGCCACATTATGTATGTATGTATCGCCTTTCCCAAGTAAGGAGCCTGTAATTCAGTGGTCGTCGTTTGTTATACATGTGTTACATATTTGTTTTTCGTTCATTTTTTTTTTATATATATAAGGCCGTTAGTTTTCTCGATTGAATTGTTTTACATTGCCATTTCGAGGTCTTTTATAGCTGACTACTCAGTATGGGCTTTGTTCATTGTTGAAGGCCGTACGGTTACCTATAATTGTTAACTTCCAAGTTATTTTGGTCTCTTGTGGAGAGTTTTGTCATTGGAAATCATACCACATCTTCTTTTTTATAGTTGATAATACTGTCCTTCTACTCCCAGCTACAGTTGTAAGATTTTATTGATAAGAAAGCTTAAGAACACATGAAATAAGTTCATTCGAAAAATATTAATTAAACAATCTTGACACTAAAAGAACAAGAAAAAAGGAGAATTCATGTCCAAACAGCATTGTGCACTCAAAAAAAAAATATGTCTTTTTATAATCATACATTTTTCTAATCATTCGTTCGGAAATGCAGATCATGTGCAGGAGGTTCTTATGTTTGTTTGCCCTTTTATGGCATATATGAGAAATGATTTTGCTCGTTGTTGAAGATGGTACGGTCTTGTATTGCTTATTTTGCTAGTATACGGTTACGGTATGCGTTGTCAAGTTTAATTGTTAAGAGCGTACATTGATCTGTTGTTGTTTACATCATTGTCCATCGGTCTTTGGTTGATTCTTTGGTTCAACTGCTGTCTCACTGACAACCGTATCACGTCTCCTTATATATAAATCTAAAGATTCCATAAACAGTAACACAATCGTTCTTTTTTTTCAAAATTTTATTAGATTAATTAAAATTAAAAAGGTTTATGTACAATTCAAACATTCGTTTGGCTTATAATTAATTTTTTTTTCAAATTCAAACTACCAATATTTTTGCTTCAAGTTTAATCTCGTGAATGCATTCATCAATAATTTTCTCGATCATAGGCACTACAACTGCATCTTCTTGTTCTTTCTTTTCTGTGTTTTCGTGCTTGTCGTTTTCCAGAGTTACAACACATGGATTATCTCCCTGTGCTCTATAATCGTCCGAACAATCGGTTACTTCAGTTGTTGGAAAAGCTATCAGTACTGATGTCACACCTTTTGTTGATGTTGTTGTTGCATCTTCTGATGTCAGGAAATAAAACCCCCATGTCTTTCTTCTAAAGAATGAATTTTGTCTGACCCACCCAAAACCAACATTGCCTTCCATTAAAGACAACTTTAATTTGACTTGGTAACCTGTTGTAATAAAATAAAACATAAGATGCATTCTACAAACTAAAATATATCCATTTACTGACAAGCATAAAGTAATTAGAGTTGTAAAATTGGCAGTATTCATTTACTGACAAGCATAAAGTAATTAGAGTTGTAAAATTGGCAATCATGCCACATCTCCTTATTCTACCACATCTTCTTCAAATTATATTTAACACATCTTCTTATTTATTTACCAAATCTTCTTAATCTTACATGATTTATAATTTGGCAATTTATCTAAAAGAAGGAAAACCTACGTTTCCAAACTCTTGGTTCTGCATTTTGACTAAAAAAAGATTTTGGTGTATTCTTCTGTATGAAGAGTCAAGATACTAGTATAATAGGGAATTTGTGTGATCAGAACAATTCATTCTCAGTTTTAAAAAAATGTTTATTTTGGAAATTGATTAAACAATTCGTTTTTGTTCGGGATATAATTCAAAATCAGTCGGTTAAATCATTCCATCCTGATAGTAAATACTTAACAAACCTGTTTTGATGTTGATAATTCCTCTGCTTTTTTCATCACGTGTTACTGGATTTGTTCGAATTCCACCATTTATGGGAAAGAAACTGCCTTCTAAAATAATAATTAAAATGAAATATTAAATAAATGAAACTAAATTGTAGTTAAAATGTTTACTCTCTTTGAACAGCTTGAATATCGATCTAGCTGTGGAAAACAACACACATATACTTCTATGTAAATGTTCATATGCAGTTATTCAGAAACGACAGTTCGAAAGAGTTACTTACAATTTGACATATAAATAAAATATGAATAAAAGCATACCATAAATATTGTAAATATACAAGAAAGAAGATTTACCTTTACGACTCTCCGTTTTTTCAAGCAAAGATTTTTGCTCAGTCTTTAAGTTTCTAAAATAGTTTCCATTTTTCATTCCTAGTACTTCAAAATCACACTCCTTGTAATATATCTCGGCCAACTTTTCGTCGGATCCAGTGGCTTGGATAAAATCCTACAAAGCAAATCTTGCATATTATCTTTCAGTAAAATCTGAAAACTGCATGATGATATTTTTTTTTTGGAGAAAATTACATAAGTTTAGAAGTTATTTTACAGTTAAAGTTTTGTAAGAATTTGATGTGTTTCTGTACAACACGTTATCTGAATAGTCATTGTTAACATTTACCAAAAAAATCTTTAATTTAAACACTGTGCTTCATGTAAGAAATTGCATTTGAATTCTCATACACCTAATCTCCGATAAATATCATAACAGTGGCGAATCCAGAAGTTTATGTTAAAAGGGCGTGGGGAGGGGTCCATTCATGCTTCAGTGATTCCCTATATAATCAACCATTTTTCCCACAAAAGAGAAGGTCGGACCTTCGGCCCCCTGGATCCGCCTAAAAAAATACGGACGTTATTGAATTTACTTTGTATATGTGTGAATGATAATGTTTAAGTAAAGATATAAGTAATTCGGGATGGTACTTGAAGTATACAAACCTCAGGTAATGGTGTGTTGTAGGTGGCTGATGTTATCTCATAGATCTTCTCAACGATGCCATCTATGTTAACTGCTGTTAGTTGTTGATCAACCAAGTTAAATCTGAAAATAAATCATCGCATTAGATCAAATTCATCTACAGTTCCACGCATGAAACTGGAGGTCTTACTGATTCTATTGTACTCTTTAAATTTATGGCAATCAACATTGTAGAGTGACCTGATATTTTTAACGGTTCATCGAAATCATCGAGTTGAGACATTTGTCCATTGGGCAATACATTCAAAAACTATTAAACAACATATTTAAGCATATTTATTATAGATCAATATAAGATGTGTTCTACCACTGTCACATATTATTCTAGAGGAAATTAAGTATTACAAAAGCAATGAAAGTTCATACCCGTCTTGTTCCTTTGCCATGTATACAGCCTGTATCATGTCACTGTAGGCATGGATTAAGCTTTCTTTCATGACAGATGTCAACTTTTCTCGGATGGCAGCCCCTTTCTATAAGAAAATAATAAGTTTGAAAATATGTGTTTTTGCAAACAAAAAAATGATAAATATAACCTGATAGTAGCTATAACGAACTCCAAAGGAATTACAACAAACAGTTGGTTAGGCTCCTTCCTCTGGCCAAAAATATGTGTTGTCTACTGCAGCTCCATTCATTATTGACATTTGTATTCAATTGAAAATAAAGAAGATTTTACCTGCAAAATAACTGTCCTGAGTTTCTTCTCATCCTCCATTTTTTCTTGGAAGCAAACCAGTATAGCCCTGTAACGTTTCGCTGCTTCATTCTGCTTTAATACTAGACTATCATATTTGGTTTTAAGGTTACTGGAAACAGCTTGTCCTTCATCTATGTTTTTCTTTAAGAAAGTGTCAAATCTCTTGTTCCTGTGTTTAAGGCGTTTTTCCCAGGACCAGCAATCCTTGAAAGAATCAAAATTTAACACTGTACATAAGTTTAAGAAATAAAGGGTTTTAACCAAATATTAACTACATGCATATTTAAGATCATTGAAATCCCAAATTAATTCCAAGCTCGTTTTGATGACTTCATCATGATGACTTTTTTCCACAATATTTCTCTTTATGATACATTCAAAATTTTCCGATGAAGATTCCTAAATACCGTGTCTAAGTCCAATTTTTAAAGGGGAGTAAGTTAAACTTAATTAAACACTATAAATGTAATTCATTTAATGTTTTATAAATGATCGAATGCATAATTATCGTACTTTGTGCAGTCTTGTGTTTTCCTTTTCTTTAATTTATTAACATGTATAGTTCTTATAACTTACTTTCTGTAAATCCCTGAGTCCCTCCAGACATATGATATGACTCCTTATTTTACGACTCACTTCCTTTTCCATTTTTATTATATCTTGACAAATACTAGAATCAAATCTGAAAGAAGAATGAAATGCGGGTTAAAATAGTTTGGTGATTTCAATGATATTTTGCGATCTGTATCTAAAGACTTTGTATTTCTCTTGAATGTGGTGTTAAAGCAAAGTTCTTACAACATTTAAGCTAGCTTATATATAACAACAAATAATATACAATCAAACACGTTAACAATATACCATTTGTGATTGTATATTCATCTTATATATGAACTCACGTCACGTCAAAGTTTGGAATCTTTTCGTTCACGTCAGCAATTTCTGGTGTCTGACAGTGTAAAATAAAGGCGGTGTTACAAAGTGGCACCAACAAGTCCTTCATTTCAACCATACCTGTCAAATAATAATATATAATAAACATAAACAAACTATCAATAATCCAGAGTCCATACAAAAGATATGAAATAATTTTATATAGACTGCAGAGCTGTCTACATATCCAACTATAGCAATGTTCTGTTTCTTTTTATTTATCTTCATTTTTATACAATTAACTGAACAAGTGTGGACACATATCAGTGTGGATAGTATATTTATAAATCAAAGATTAGAAATTATCTCCAAATCTAATATGAGCATACAAATCAATATATAATTTAAGAGATTCCAAACATAAGACGAACCATTTCTTTAGTACAACAAACGGTTTTAGCCATAAAGGCTCATAAAGGTTAAAGGGTGCGGGAATTTTTCGCTGCATTGAAGACCTATTGGTGACCTTCTGCTGTTGTCTGTTCTATGGTCGGGTTGTTGCCTCTTTGACACATTCCCAATTTCTATTCTCAATTTTATCATCACTTTGTTTGGGGTCACATTTTGAATTCATTATATTTGAATTGTTTCAAAGATATATACCCAAAGGTGAACATTATTAACTTATTAGATTCGAAACCATATATTTGTAACATTACAATGATAAGCAAAATACCGAAATTGTCATTTCCCTGAGAATATGCCATTCTCTTCGCTACATATATTGGTGCTGGCATTCCATTTACTGTAAATGCTTCCATTGCATATTCCTTCAGAAGCCTACAGTACCATTTATACTGGTCAATTCTAAACGAAAACAATTATTATAATCAATAATTCGTAATAAATATAATAAAGTTATACGGAAGACTAACCGGTGTTTTTATCATAAGCTGTATACAATGTATAGTTAATATATATATGTTCCTGCTATCAATGATATTTTTTTTTATTTCCGAGTAAAACATTATTATCTTGTCTGAAGCCTCTGATATATTTTACTTCGAAAACCATGCCAAAGTGAAACTACGTTCATTTTTATAGCCTTTAGTCTTTGAAGAATAGTATATTAAAATAAAAACTTATAAAGTTAATATGCACAAATTAATGGTAACTAAATACATACCTAATAAACTGCTTCAAGATTAAGTCAAGTCTTGAAATTGAAATGCTCTCCATCTTTAAAATAGTTGATTTAAAAAAAATTTTAAGTTCCACTATAAGCGTTCTCTTTACTACTAAAGCGGCAACACTACTGAACGTCACCAAGGTACCTCAGCTGGACAACGTCACAATGTTGCAACGTCGTTGACATTCGGATGTTGTTCGCCGTCTCTTGGACTTTTCCGATTTCTTCCATTAACTTTTTCCACTGCATATGCGCTGAATAAATGATCCATGCATGAACACGCGTGTCCTCTGTATATTTTGATCCCGTTAAGCGAATATTAAATTATATCTGACACATATTGATGAATGATGAGTTAAATTGTATAGCCATGATTTATCAATTAGCATACAAAATAGAATAACACAAATTTGGCGTATTAATAAAATGCGTTGCATTTGTGTTTTATTTTTTTAAAGGGAAAAAAGAAAAATAACTTTTCAATATAAAAATATTGGAAAAGTAAGACCATGCATATCCCTTATAAAAATAGAAAGTTATCAAATTCGAAATTTTGCCTCCTTCTTGAAGAGTCGTTTTGGGTGTTATAAAGTGGCATAACTGTTCAACTTATTAAACACATTTTTCGAGAAGACTGAATTGATCTGACATATACACTGTATGTGTCAAAAAGTTGTTTCCTATTACTAATCATTGAAAACATTATCTCATTTTGCAACTGACGTTTATCATTAAAAAATTATTTTCACGGCACTCGAAAGAAAAATCAAAACAGAAAACAATGCAAAAAGAAAAAGAAAAATACATAAAATTTTTTTTTCCAAACATAATACGAAACAAAACAAGCAACTTCTATCAGAGGTTAGCATACAATGTAACGGGTTTGAAATCTTTATACAGTACACAATTTGCAAAATATCCTAAGAGAAGGTATTGGCAAAAAACTGGGTCGTTTATATATGTTATATATACGTTTATGAGGTTTTTGCCATTTTTCGTATTTTTTTTAAGTTGTTATCTGCACAGACTAAAAATTAAATAGTTCTAAAAAAAAATTAAACAACGACTCAATCATAAAATGAGTCTCTATCATGTTTTTCCCTTGACAAAAAACACAAATTTGCAACACTTTTTCAGTATAAACATACCTTTTTCATCAAATAACTTTTACATTTAAGTTTGCATCGAGACATTTGTTATCTAACCGCAGTCTAGTCTGTTTGGAACTTAGTGAAATCCGAACATATATTGAGTCGACGGGAATTTATCTCAAATGCAACTCTTCCCTTATCTCTCTGAATAATGTTGTTAAATTAACGAGGGTGGTTGAGATTTAAATAAGATAAAATTTAATCTGGTCACATTCCATTTTCTTACACGCGAGGGAGGAACGTCGTCGTTAGTGTTCGTATTTAATTTCGTTATGTGCCCCCCTTTATTTAGAGAATGGAGTGTTACTATTAAATCTTTGATTGTTTCTGTTGAATTTATATAATCTTTCATAGAATACAATTATTTGCGAGACATATTGTGTGTGTATTTGCTTACGACTGTATGTATGCACCAAGGTATTTTATATTTCTGTCGTTGGGCCTACTGAGTCGCTATCTGTTTCAAATTTAATTTTCTATGTATAAAAAAGAAGAAGTGGTATGATAGCCAATGAGACACAAGAGACCAAAATGACACAGACATTAACAACTATAGGCCACCGTACGGCCTTCAACAATGAGCAAAGCCCATACCGCATAGTCAGCTATAAAAGGTCCCGATAAGACAATGTAAAACAATTCAAAAAAGAAAACTAACAGCCTTATTTATATAAAAAAATTAACGAACTTCAAAAACAAATATGTAAAACATAAACAAACGACAACCACTGAATTACAGGCTCCTGACATGGGACAGGCACATAATTAAATAATGTGGTGGGGTTAAACAAATGTTACATGTTAGCGGGATCCCAACCCTCCCCTAACCTGGGACAGTGGTATAACAGTACAACATAAGAACGAACTATAAAAATCAGTTGAAATAGACTTAACTTATCAGATGGACAAAAAGACAAGTGGATGTGGCCGGGTATATAAAAATTATAAGAAGATTTGGTATGATTGCCAATGAGACAACTCTTCACAAGAGACCAAATGACCCAGAAAGTAACAACTATAAGTCACCATACAGCCTTCAAAAAATAACAAAGCCCATAATGCATAGTCAGCTATAAACGGCCCTGGCAATGTATAAATATTCAAACGAGAAAACTAACGGCCTATTTATGTACAAAATAATGTACGAAAAACAAATACATTTACAGCAAACCACGACAACCACTGAATTATAGGCACCTGACTTTGGACAGGCACAAACAGAATGTGGCGGGGTAAACTCGTTTGAATGCGCCAACCCTCCCCTAACCTGGAAGACTGTTTTGTAAAAGTACAACATAAGAACAAACTAGAGCAATAGTGCACATGCTGAAATGTCTCGCCTTGATATTATGTTGATAGTCCTAAATATAAATCTTTACTAAAACTATCACATTAATCTAAAACGATCAAAGAAAATGAGGTCAAGGTCATATAAACCAAATAAAGAAATACCGGTACACCTTACGATCATCCAATACACTAAATAAGTTGACCTATTGCTTATAGCTAGTTTCTAACAGAATTAACCAAGAAAACTAAACATTGAACCAATGAACCATGAAAATGAGGTCAAGGTCAGATGAACCATGCCAAGCAGACATGTACAGCTTATAATTCTTGAATACAACACATATAGTTGTCCGATTGCTTATAGTTTAAGAAAAACAGACCAAAACACAATAACTTAACACTTGACTTCAAACAAAAACTGAGCAATGAACCATGAAAATGAGTTCAGGTCAAATAAAACCTATGAGACTGACATGTACATCATAACTTATTTTCATTCACCAAATATAGTTGACCTATTGCATATAATATAAGAAAAAAAGACTAAAACTCAAAACCTTATCTTTGACCACTGAACCATGAAAATGAGGTCAAGGTCAGATTACACCAGCTAGCTAGACATGTACACCCTACAATAATTCCATACACGAAATAAAGTAAACCTATTGATTATAGGTTAAGGAAAACAGACCAAAACACAAAAACTTAACTATAACCACTGAACCATGAAAATGAGATCAAGGTCAGATGACACCTGCAAGTCGGACATGTACACCTTCCTGTCCTGCCATACACCAAATATACTAGACCTATTGCTTACAGTAACTGAGATATGGACTTGACCACACAAACTTAACCTTGTTCACCGATCCATGAAATGAGGTCAAGGTCAAGTGAAAACTGTGTGATGGGCATGAGGACCTTGCAAGGAACACACATACCAAATATAGGTATCCAATTACTCTTAATATGAGAGAAATACACATTACAAAAAATAGTAACTTTTTTTCAAGCAGTCACTGTACCATGAAAATGAGGTCTAGGAAAATGGACATGTGCCATCCGAAAACTTAGTAACATGAGGCATCTATATATAAAGTATGAAGCATCCAGGTATTCCACCTTCTAAAATGTAAAGCTTTTAAGAAGTTAGCTAACGCCGCCAGATCATTATCCCTGTCAAGCCTTCTGCTACAATAATCAGTTGATAATAAATGGAAACATAGAAATACATCTGACAAAAACACAGAGGGACACAGACAACTTATACATCCACACAACAGAGAGACACTATAGTACAGATCTGACTATCAGTTAAGATGTACTCAGTTACTGACAGTTTGTTCACAGCTTATAACAACTAATGAAAAACAGATGCTCTGCAGGGCGCAGCTTTATACGACAGCAGAGGTTGAACCCTGAATGGTTGGGGCAAGTATGGACACAACATTCAAGCTGGATTCAGCTCTAAATTTTGATTGTGATTAAATAGTTGACACAGCATAGGTTTCTGACACAGAATGAATGTGGTCTAATGAACTTAAAATATATTTTTTGCCTTTGAGCAATTCACTATGCTGTTGAATACTAATCCTCTCAAAAAAATGTTTGAAGATTTTTATTTTATTTTTATTTATGAAATCTGAAATGAGAATAATTTAACCCCCCCCCCCACCCATTTTTTTTCACATTCCCCTTTCCCTTTTTCCAAAACTGATCTCAATTCAAACTTCTAATGGAGTTTGCAACAATAACTACTCATTTAAATGCATCTTAAAATATTAAAATGTAAAATAAAGTGCTTGTTATAACTGAATGGTGAAGATTGTTTTAATTTATCAGTTGGTAGTAAAAGTGAATATACATTGTATATTGTATAAAACAATGATTTAAGTTGATTCAACTACTATTCTGGACAAAGAAAGATAACTCCAATTGAAAATTTCTTGCTATTGCACAATATTGTGCAATTAGATATTTCTTGCTATTGAGCAATACTGTGCAATTGAAAATATTTGCTGTTGCACAATTCTGTGCAATTAAAGATTTCTTGCTATTGCACAATACTGTGCAATTGAAAATTTCTTGCTATTGCACAATACTGTGCAATTGAAGATTTCTTGCTATTGCTGAATACTGTGCAATTGAAAATTTCTTGCTATTGCACAATACTTAATATAATAATTTTGGATCCTGATTTGAACCAACTTGAAAACTGGGCCCATAATCAAAAATCTAAGTACATGTTTAGATTCAGCATATCAAAAAAGCCCAAGAATTCAATTTTTGTTAAAATCAAACTTAGTTTAATTTTGGACCCTTTGGACTTTAATGTAGACCAACTTGAAAACAGGACCAAAAATTAAGAATCTACATACACAGTTAGATTTGGCATATCAAAGAACCCCAATTATTCAATTTTTGATGAAATCAAACAAAAAAAAAGTTTAATTTGGACCCCGATTTGGACCAACTTGAAAACTGGGCTAATAATCAAAAATTTAAGTACATTTCTAGATTCATCATATCAAAGAACCCCTAGAATTCAATTTTTGTTAAAATCAAACTAAGTTTAATTTTGGACCTTTTGGACCTTAATGTGGACCAATTTGAAAATGGGACCAAAAATTAAGAATCTACATACCCAGTTAGATTCGGCATATCAAAGAACCCCAATTATTCAATTTTTGATGAAATCAAACAAAGTTCAATTTTGGACCCTTTGGGCCCCTTATCCCTAAAACTGCTGGGACTAAAACTCCCAAAAACAAACCAAACCTTCCTTTTATGGTCATAAACCTTGTGTTTAAATTTCATAGATTTCTATTTACTTAAACTAAAGTTATGGTGCGAAAACCAAGAATAATGCTTATTTGAGCCCCTTTTTGGCCCCTTATTCCTAAACTGTTGGGACTTTAACTCCCAAAATCAATCCCAACCTTCGTTTTGTGGTCATAAACCTTGTGTTTAAATTTCATTGATTTCCATTTACTTATACTAAAGTTATTGTGCCAAAACCAAGAATAATGCTTATTTGGCCCCTTATTCCTAAACTGTTGGAACCAAAACTCCCAAAATCAATCCCAACCTTCCTTTTGTGGTCATAAACCTTGTGTCAAAATTTCATAGATTTCTATTTACTTAAACTAAAGTTATAGTGCGAAAACCAAGAAAATGCTTATTTGAGCCCTTTTTGGCCCCTAATTCCTAAAATGTTGGGACAAAAACTCCCAAAATCAAATCCCAACCTTCCTTTTGTGGTCATAAACCTTGTGTTAAAATTTCATAGATTTGTGAATAGTCTGTTCGGTATGCATACCAAATTGTATCAACACAACGGAAATATAATCAACTGTCAAAAAAATGGGAGGTTCAACTAACCATTAAACCAGTTTTAACTCACCAATTTTATATGAAAATGCCTGTGCCAAGAGAGGAATATGAAAGTTGTTTTTTAATTGTCCTGTTGGATAATATTTCTATTGTTTGATTAAAATTATAACATAACTATATATAATGGGGTGTAACAAAAGCAAATACTAAAACCATCAAACAAACATTGTATTGATTCAGTTTTATGTTTGAATTTCATAAGATTTGGTCAAATGGTATTTTTAAAATTAACATTCAGAAACAAATGAAATTTCAATTATTTTAAAAGGTAGTTATGGGGCAAAACTCTTTAACAGTAAATGTGTAAGCCATCAATATCAAAGTTGACCTGTTTTTTATGGTCAAACATTGTGTTAAAATTTCAAAAGATTTATTCAAGCCATAATTGTCTGTTGGGGCCTTTTATATCTTGGTATACAATTTGGGTTTTTCTCATTGTTGAAGGTCATAAAATTTATTACATCCATTGCTTTTTATCTTTTGTGATAAGTTGTGTTGTTGGTGATCATACCAAATCTCCTTAATTTAATAATGGTAATTCAGATAAACAGATGGACAGAAATACAGACGGACAAATGCATCATTATGTATCCCCCTCTTTGAGACTGGAAAATAAATATTCAGAAGCATATAATTCAACTATCTCTACTATCATTTGTATTTTGGAATAATTCACTAAAAAAGCAACATAGAGACTATTTTTCTTTACATGATTTTAATGTTCTACATGTCAAGACATGATACAATGATAACATGATATATCTGTGACCAAAATGTGATAAGTATGGTATGATATTCAACTACATATATGTGATGAGTTATGTTTCATATTCAAATACAAATATATGTGATATGTTGAGCTTAAAAAAACTTCCACATTAATTCATGAAACAGTTTTCATTTTCTTTTATCAAAAATAAAACAATGGAAAAAAAATAAATAAAAAAGTTTCAAATCATGATATGTATTAACCAAACAAACAAAATTAAAATCACTTTTGACGACGTTTTGGTTTGTCTATCTACGCTATTGTATTAACCCGTTTGATCTGGTCATGTCATCAGCAGTTGCACAACTGCTCTAATGCTAGCAACAAGAATTAATTGCATTTTTGTGTTTACAATATATCATACAAGTCTATGTACATGTAGAATTTAGCACTAAAGAATACAGAAATAAGAAAGACAGACAAAGAAAAGGAATGTCTAAGCACAAAGTGAAACATTTATATCATTATTCAAAAGGTTGTATTTATTTGTACCAATTGCAAAAATTTTGAACATCAGTTTTATTTCCCCCTCTATGATTAATCGAGTTAATTTTGTCAAAAAAATTGGGTCAGTATAAGTTTTATTTACATTGTATTAAAGATTTTTTTTCAAATTATACTTTAATAGATCTATTCAACAAGTTGTGCAGTAAATATATATGTAAACAAGAAAACAAGAATGTGTCCCAAGTACACAAATGCCCCATCCGCATTATCATTTTCTATGTTCAGTGGACCGTGAAATTGCAGTAAACCCTCTAATTTGGCATTAAAATTAGAAAGATCATACATATCATAAGGAACATTTATACTAAGTTTCAAGTTGATTGGACTTCAACTTTATCAAAAACTACCTCGACCAAAAACTTTAACCAAAACTTTAATCTGAAACGGGTGGAATGAACGAACAGACAGACGCACAGACCAGAAAACATAATGCTCATAAATGGGGCATGAAAAACCTAATGCCCATAAATTGGGCATAAAAAACCTCATATACATGATAGTTAATTGGACCTTTATATTATTATGAACATGACACCCAACCTTTACAGGTATCAAGTTCAAGTAGCAGTAGTAGATATAAATGTTCCACCTCTTTACATTAAAGAAACATAGATTTAAGTCGTACAAATAAACAAATATTACATACATTTACACACCGATTAGAAGATGCCATGCATCACTACACAGAACAGTAAACATTCATATATATGTAACTCTACCACACATAACAATAACAAAAGCTTCACACAGACTAAACAAATAATACTACAAGCTGTTAAGTATTTCAGCAAGAAAAAAAAGCTATTTTGCATTTAAATCAAAAGCCATCTTGATATGAAACTTATTGAAAAATGCTGGTAACAATTTGAGTAATTCTAATTTTGAACATAAATTAAGCGCCAAAGCCGTAAAGTTTTAATCAACAATCATCATTCAGTGTTTTACTTGCATACAATAAGAAAATTATTATACTATGAAATATTGAAGTCACTGATTTACTTCAAAAGGTATTGAGAAATAATATAATTGTGATATATTTAGACAGTATATTCTATTCATTGTAGATACATTTTAATTCACTCTGTGAAAATCAATAAAAATTTAATCATAATGTTCTATTTTTGTCTTTCTCTCCTCGTTAAAATTTTTGTACAATTTTCCAGTATATACAATTAATAACTATGTACATTTTATAATAAAACTTTGAGTATTAACTTAACAATATCTTTACATTGCTCTCTTGATATTTTAGCACTATTTAATGTCACTGAGTTATCTCCCTGGATCAGAACTCTCTAGAGTTGACTTTCTCTTGATTTCAGACTTGGAGATAGAGTCATTGCCATCACTGGAGCTCTTGATCGGGGTGTATTCATTGCTTTCTGAAAAATAATATAAACAGATTCTTAAATATTGAAAATTTGTAGTTTCTGTTTACAACAATAATAATTTTTTTTTGAAAGTCATATTAAATTTTTAGGATAACAAATGCATTACACTATTTGTTAAATATACAGTAATCATTGTTTTATTTATTGGAAACTTTAAAGAAATATCAGATATAAAAAACATACTCTGAAAATTATCTGAAATGTTCAAAGACTAAAGAAATCCCTGAGTATTTTTTTAATTAGAGTAAGTGGTACAAGAGGGTGACATAACCAAAAAAACATTGGACACATCAATCATATTCACTTCGTATGTGGACTTTTCAGTTGGATGAGGAAAAGGTGAAGTGAAAAATATAATAGAAGCTTTCTTCTTATTTTGGAAGATTAACAATAAACATGATTAATCACTAATTACCTTCATAACTTGAGGACAGTCTTTAAATGTGTTGGAGATGGGTGAAAATGACAGTGGTGACACCATGGCAACAGGCTTCCCATGAAGCTCTGGTGTGAATCGTAAAACTCGGGTTTCTGGTGGGTTCTTGATCAAATATTGTATTTCATTCTCCAGGGACGGGATAGGTTCAGGTGTTGGGCGTTTCTCTGGTATGCTGCCATCACTACTCCCACTACTCAGACGTTTCCGTGCTTTAGGGGTACGGTTTCTGGGTGTGGCCGGTGATTTACACAGGTCAACAATGTGAACTGCAGGACTGTTTGGCTGAAAAAAGATAACAAGAAATGTAAATGCAACATTCTATCTTATAAAGACAAGAAGATTTTTGATTTATGATTCTTTAAGTTGAAAGTTTTATTTTGAATATTCATTCTTTGAAAGTCAAATAGATTTACTGTAATGATTTGGCATCGAACCCTAACATGCCTAAGAAAAAGTCCATTACTTGGAAACCAATAAATTTTTCAGTGATCCAATTACAAATGAAAGACCAATTATAAAGTTTGATTCTAAATATTATATATTTGCACAGAACTAAACTAGCAGCTAACAGCATTAACTATGTGTAGAAAAGCACCTTAAACCCTCAAGAAAACAATATAATTTTACATTTTAAAAGTCACTGCTGAAACCTTTGCCAAACCTTTGATATGATCAATATTATAAACAGTTTATCTTCAACTTTATAAATATATGTACTTACTGTTGTCAGTATTCTCAATTTTGCAGAGGGTTTGTCATTGGTGAAAACATTATCCAAGTTGTCATTCTCATCAATATTGATTGGCTGGAAAGAAAAAAAGACCATAATTAAATATTTCTGTGATATTAGGTCAAAGAGACAAAAAATTACCAAGTGTTCATAATAGTTGTTAATTATGGACAAATAAAAAGTAATGACAAATCTTAAACTTCTAAAAGTCTAGGTAAGCAATGAAATACACCAAAAGAGACAACCAGATAATTAGAGAACAGCATCAATTATTTTGGGAGACCATGTTTTCATTCATTTACTTAATAAACATTTAAATTACTGAACTATTAAACAAGAAATCTTGCTCACAAATGAAACACCAGTTGCAGGTTTTTTGTAAACAGGAAATTGTTTTTTTTCAATTTATGTGAAATTGCATCAAATAGTATAGCATGCTCACATAAAGCTTGATACCAAATTTAAAAAAGATCAGATTTGTAGTTCTCTTGTAAAAAGCAAGGATGGGAAAATATAAACAAATATAAAACACTACCCTCCTCCTTATGAGGTATAATAATTATCATTATCTTACCTTTGTAAGTGTCCATGGCAGGCCAGCAGTACACTCATTTGGGTCATTTGATCCTCTCCTTTTATGTCGACTAAATCTCTTCTGAAAAAAATTTGGAAATATTATATAACAATTTAAAAATTCCAAGTAAACTTTGAAATATGAAATCTAGTGTCTTGTGGGAAAAACTGTTTTTTTCTGTTTTGATTAGCAACTGATGAGCATTATTACACAAGCTTGTGAAGGGCATGTGAAATCTTTGGTATATATATTTTTTTAAATATTACATTAATTCATCAAACTCGTTTGACATTAAATTCGATATTTAAACAGCTTCATTCATTCAATGTAAGATTTATTGAACTGATTAATTTATCTCTTAGCATCTGACATTTAAAGAAAAGAAATGACCCACACATGGTTTATGTCGTACAGGATATAGTGTAAAGCTCACCTTTATTTGTTCTCCAAAAGTTCTACTCCTGTGATGTTTCCTTGGCTTAGCACAACTCTCATTCAAACCATTAGCATTGTTAAACTGAAATAGAATTCAATAATTCAATCATCAACTTGTGGTCATTCATCTTGATTCTAAAATCTTATTCAAGATGAAATACGGCTTGAAGAATAATACATTGTTGTCATATCAAATCCAAACTTTGTATAAAGACATCAATTGAATACAAAATGTTTATAATAAAAAGTTGAATAGTTGTGCACACATGCTACAGCATGTCTTTAGCTTTTAAAAGACAACAACTGGTTCAAATGACAACCTATACTGTGGATTCATTATAATTCATTGGATACCAATTTTCGTGGGTTTCGTGGTTACAGGTGAACCATGAATTCAAATGTTCAACGAACACAATATGTTCAATAGGCTTTGTATACAGAGATTGGCAAAACCACGAAATCAAATATCCACGAATATGCAAGTTTTCAGCCATCCACGAAAATAAATGAATCCACAGTACTACTTAATCAAAATAATTGATCATTTCTGTGGGTTTCTTGTTCAGTATTAAACTAAATATATCTAAGATGTTTGTTCTATTATTGAATGTCCTGCTTGTTTTTTTGAGTTGTTGGATTTTTATCTTGTTGTTGTAACTCTAGATCTCCTTTAATTAATATCATACCTGCTTAAGAAGTTTTTTCTTCCTTGCTGACTCGGGCATAGATTGTACATGTGCATACAATTTAGCCAGTGCCACTTGTGTATCTGTGTCCGAGTCTGAAGACGACTTTCTGTCTACAAATGTAAACACTGTGTCTATAGCTGTCGCTGATGTTGTTGCTATTTTCTGAAAATGAGTAGTGAACATTAGCAAATTTGTTAATTAAATCAGGCCACCATAAAGTTTTAAAAAACTTGTCATTATATACTACAGGATAGAAACTCCAATCTATTTCATATATATAACTTAAGTAAACAGAATACAATAAATTCATTCATTTTTATGGATATAAATTAAAAGTAATTTTGCATATTTTTTTCAAAGAAGTTTTAAAAGTAGTTTATTAAACAGTTTAACTCAAGGTTGACCTTAAACCACAAAACCCTGTAAAATTGTATATAAAGAATTATAATAAAATTCACAGTTCCTATATCATAAAAAAGGGTTTTTAACAGGTTATGTTTTTGATATGAAATGTCTATCGAATATTCGAAGCAAATAATTGAAATCACTGCAACCCATGTCGGCATGCCTATAATGCTTTCAAAAACATCAAATGTTCCCAGATTTAGCTTTTTTCCGGTTAAAAATTATGAATTCCAAACTTACCTTTGTAGACAAGTTCTCCTTATTTTCATTTTTATTGGTGTATTTATTTGGTGTTTCCATCTGTTTCCAAAAGTTGGCTACATCTACTGCTAATTCTTTTGGGATCTACAAAAATTGAAAAATGTTCTTTTTATACCATATCTACATATAAAAGATACATCTGAAAGTGGATCCTTTTATTATCAATGTATTTTCCTTGCAACAAACTGCAGTGTAACTTTAAGGGTATAAATAATACTAAAGGGAGATAATCTTTAAAATTAATCAAATCGTTTTATTCCCATTCCAAAGCATCTTATTGCCTCAGACCGTATGAAATTTTTGAATGCATTATAAATGCTAAATTTTGATAAAATTTTAAATTAGCTGAAATGTTATGGTTATTTCATATTAAAACCAGAAAAGTTTGGGAATATTTGGCAAAATATTGTGTACCTCTTTATGTGTGTTATATTTTGCCATAGTTTTATATTCTTACCTTAAATATAGATGGACCATATTCAATCATGAAAGCCACGGCTTTAGACACAACTGGTGATATGCACTGTAATTCTGAAGCACCTAACTGAAAAAACAAACAGGAAGATATGACAATGTGTACCACTTAAAATGATATTATAAATAAAAGTCAGCATTTCCACAAAAAAAACTTGAAGAACTAGTTTATTTAATAACTATCTATACTGTTTTATAAAGATGCTCATTTATGTATGCTTTTGGAAAAAGCATCAACTCATTTCACAAAAAATTCTTGTCGAGAGTATTTCAGTATAACTTACAACCAATTTTATTGTTTAATAAATCTTTTGTGAAAAGAGTCCCAATATATCAAATGACATACATTTTTCTATTGCCCTTCGTTATTTTTAGTAAGTTGGCAAAGTTCGGAACTAAGTTTCTCATAAATGGTTTATAAGACAATTTTGTATAACTTGCTCAATTTAAGCATATTCTGATCTCTTAAATAACTTAGTGTGACTTTTTTTCTCATTGGTTTAAAATTTTACTTATATTCAAACAGAAAATAAAATGTGAATCTTTTTCATCACTGATGTTCAGAGTGTGTAAAAACTAAAAAAAAATCTTATATAATACATTCAGTGTCCTTACCTTTCTCGAGCACAATAAATGAGGGGCAAACAATGTTCCGAGGGACTGAGCTGTCATCATGTTTCCACTTGTCTTGGTTACTTTGTGTAATAGATCAATCAAACATTCCAAGAGGAGGGAATTTTCTGGGGGCAGCAGTAAAAACAACAACTGGAGGGTTTTCAACTGTTTTGACCTGGCCTTTGCCTTGTCTTTATCTAGCACTAAGTTTGATCCCATTTCTGAAAAAAGGCAAATGTAACAATTTTATACTATTAAAAATGTTTAAAGAGAAAATACAGTGCATATATAAATACATAACATGAAAATTCCTAAAGTTTCATTATTCTTTACTTTATTGCATCTTATCCATAAAACTAAGGATTTATATAGTATTATACAAATCCTTGATAAAAGGATTCAATTTTTCATAATAATAAAAAATTTCACCCCAAAAGATCAATTTCCACAATTAGAAATAAACCTTTCATTCCATGGGTAATTGTTATACAATGTATGAGTTAGCTTTGCTAACAAATTTCACCTTGTGGGGTCCCATGCATTAAATGATATCTTCACTCTGTTTTACATTTTAGGAATGACTTTGGTGCACACTGAATAACGCGCGTAGCGGGTTATTTAACAGTTGTGCACCACATTTTTTATGTTATTTCGAATAGACAGAAAAAATATTACAGTCATTTCTTATAATTTAATTCTAAATTCCATTTCAAACCATTTCAAACCATGTAAAAAACGTTGATGACGTCACGGTCACATGACTAAATTATGTCTATGGGCTGATAACAAAATAATGTCAGCCAATCAGACGACGCCTTACATCCAAAATTAGATTATTAATCATTGACTGTAAAAAAAAAGTTCTGTGATTCCTACTTCAAAAACTACTTGCACAGATAATTATCTTTTTGATCAATTTTAAAAATTTCAAGACATTTCAAAAATATGTTAACCTTTTTTGGCTTGCTATCTAGGAGTTGCAAAAGATCCCTTGGTGGTCAATGTGAAAAAAATACCATCAAATATTGTTCTAAGGGACAGGCCATATTATGATTTGTACAGAAAGTTTGTTTAAATCACTTACCAACAATTTGAAGATGAGCTTCATAATTCTTCTCTGTAAGTAAAGGATCTGGTAATTCTCCAAGGTAATTCTTTAGTACTGTAGCACAATCATGATGAGAAAAAGTCCCATCATCAAGTGACGTCAAAGAACCATCACTCAACCATTGCTTTAACAACCTCTGTCTGGCAACATTACCAGTCTTTCTGAATAATCCTTCTGTTGTTATATCTGTAATAAATATAATTATTAGAAAAAAAATGCAAAAACCAGGACTTTATAGAATTTGCTAATAAACTTTTGTCAACTTTGCATTCCTTGTCAAGCTTCAAACACAGGTTATGATAAGTATATTTTAGCACAATAAAACATTAAAAGCATAACTTGAATTACATAAAATATGACACAATACACAAGACCATCCAAACCACTGAAGGTCCGAGAACACAATCATTTCGTAGTGCATTTCTTTTAGAACATAAATGAAAATACAAAAATTCCCACCTGCGCTTTCTCAAAGAAACTTTTACAGTGTGTTGTACTACTTTTGGGACAAATTATATCAAAATAATAGAAAACTTCATCGGCTCTAACTCAAAATATGGACAATTTTAAGTTTAGGGCGTCTTGAAATCTTTTGACAGCTTCCGAAGTGCTAATTTTCAACCTTTTTCAGCTGAACCAAATCACTACTTTCCTTTAAAATTCTGGACCCAAATTTTTTTACAGTGTAATTTCACCCCCCTACTTGCAATTTGAGGCATAAACATGGAGAAATAAATTTGGAAGCAAGGGGTATAAAAATTAATGGCAAGTAACCCACTGTCAACACTAGGGACTATATTTGTGAACAACGAAAATCAAGGGACGACAATTGTGGTCTCGGACCTGAAGCCTGAATAAACATATCATACTTCATATGTATATGTCCAACATATAGTTTGACTTTAGTTTTCAATGACAAAACAATTGAAAGCATCATTTTTAGAAATAGGACATCTGAATGGCTATTTTACATTAAATTAATGTATATATGTATATATATATAACTCGTCTAAACATCAACCCAACAATGTTAGATCTGTAAATTTGCTTTCGCAAATTTTTGGTTCTTCCCTCGCCGGGATTCGAACCCATGCTACTGTGATATCGTGACACCAAATCGCCTGCACTGCAGCCGTCCCGCTAGACCACACGACCACCTGGGCTCTCTATATACTTACTTTCTGGTCTACCTAGAAATTCTATCAGCTTGTAGATAATGGCTACATTTTCTGATGTTAGTGGTGAACCAAATAAATGACCCTGTTTATCACCTGAAAAAAAATAATCAGTGTTATATTAAATTTAAACAAAAATAAATAAAGAATTCTGTTACATTGAGCCATAAAGATTTTTGTATTTCTTATTAAGCTATCAGCTTTATTATTTTTACTTGTGACTAAATATCTTCATATTTTACTGAATAAACCATGATATTCAAGACAAGACAAGACAAGTTTATTAATACACTCAGGCACAATGTGTGCAACAAGAGCAACAAAATGTAGTATACAAAATAATACATTGGTCAATAAATGTTACAAATAAAAATATTCATTCATTATCATGATTATTCAACTAGGGAGATAATTTGTGCCATTGATTATATTAACTACATAACAATATTATTTTTACTATGCTGAATTGTGTACAATTTTTAAATAAAGAAACAAAATAATGCTTCACAAAGTGCCTCAGAAAAAAACGCAGATAAACAAAAAATTAGGATCAACTTCTGACATTATTTCGTTGGAATCTGTCATCAATATTGCAATTCATTACAAATTCAACATATAATATATAACTTACATGATTATTTTAAGTTTATAAGTCTTACTTTTCTTTCTAGAAAATGGTGTGGAAGATTTCTTCTGTCTGGTTTCTGTTCTTTCTACTGGTTTACTCTCTGAAAACATTTCATCAAGTTTAGATCCATCCAAGTCTAGATGGATTGACAAGTGCATTCGTACTAGGGTCTGAAATTTTTCTGGCATACAGTTACGAAGTCTGCAGACATTTTTCTGGGCCTCTGACTGCCTGAGGCGTAGGGTAGGTGTAGACATGTCATAGGCTGAAAATAGAAAATTGAATATTGTAATCTAGCTAAAAAAAAATTCACAAGAAACCAGTAATTAATGATAATCATCAATATTATTTAAATACTAACAAAATAGTCCTTATATTTTAATAAAGTCATGCAGCATTGCAATAATTAAAAGTTTAAAAAAAAAAGAAGGAAAAACTCTAAAGTAGTAAAAATTTACAGATGATGCCAAAAAGTTCTTTTTGTTTTTATTTCTTTTTCAATTTGTCTTTTGTTGTAACGTTATTGGATTTTGTTTGTCCATATTGGAATTAATTTAAAAATCAACATCATGAACAATCCTTCAGTTAGGTTTATACACATTGAAACCTACAGCTGTCTGTATAATTTATTAACTTCATTTTATCAAGTTATTAATTATTTTTTTTAGATCGTATTTCTTGTTTTTTTGATCTTTTTCTCTCTGTTGAATTTATTTCATTTTCTTTATGTAAAAATAGAAAATTTCAGTCCTACTAAAATATTGATTTAATCGTAATAATTTTTTTAAAAAACTTACAGAATGTCATTTTCAATCCAGAAAAAAACAACCAGTTCATGATTAGATATTTAGTGGTAAAAAATCCAGTTAACTTTTCACAACTAGACCAGTCACTTAACAAAATATAACTGTGTTTAATGGAGTCTATAAAACTTCTAGCTTTTATGGACTCTCCCAATACCCCATCACTGTTGACACTGTCAATTCCTCCAAGTCAAAAATAACATATTACAGTGAGTCTGTGTAAACCCCCTACTGGGTTAACTCCCTTTGTTTATTACTTTTGTCACTGAATACCCTAGGATGCCATGAAAAGACTGGTCAGTGTGAAATCGCAAGTTTATTGTCAACAGATTTCAATCAAAATCTGGTCTGAATAAAACAGAAAGGGTCAAGCTGAAGTCAGATCCATTGAAAAAAATAAATCATTTGTAATTTTTAACTCTCAATGGTTAGCATGGTCAGCTAACATGGCTAATGGCAATTGACCAATACTTAACAGCTGTAAAATCAATAAGAACAGAGTCCTTGGCAATTTTTATGTCAGTGCAAAATTAATAAAAATTGAAAGTAAAACTTCAAAAGAAATAACTATTGCAGTCATACCAAGGATTTGTTTATCTAACTATACAAATCCTTGGTCATACCGAACATTTATATGGATGAAAATTAAATTTAAATACTAAAATGCTAGAGGAAAAATTATTTAACATTTAGACTTAGAGAAACGATTCATTTGTATCATCTGTAAAAACTATTAAAAGACTTAATGTCCACCTTAACCTTTGGTGATAGCTGTGAAAAATCAGATAGTAGTATTTAACAAGCAACAAACTCATTCATGCATTTTGGTCATCTGTAATTTTTTTCTAAATAACTAATAGATTTTATAAACCATTTCCAAAACAGATGGTAATTTTAATGTAAAACATCTGTAAATAATATGCATATGAAAAATGAAATCAATATTACCAATTTTTCAGCCATGTCAATAAAATTGTCAAAATTCCCATATATATAAAAAATATATTGCTGTTTAATTTCACAAGATTCACAAAAATGATAGACACTATAATCATTAATTAATTAGTTTCAAAGTTTTAAAGTTCTAATTTTTTATTAACCCATTTTTAAAAATGTACAAATTTAATGGCATCTTTAAACAAATCTTTTATCTCTCAAAATAAATTTATTCATACAAAAATTATTTAAAAAAACCCACAAATTTAATCTAACTTTCAAAAAAGACACATTTCGACAGCAAAATTGCCCTCCCCTCAAAATATAAACATTTACATCTGTTGGTCCCCAGACAAATAAATATATCTCAAATCTAAAACATCCCCCATTAATACAAAATAATGACACACAGTCAGAAGAGAATTGTAATTATATACTCTTTATGATAAAATCAAACATTTAAATTATGGGAAAAGCTATCTGAATATCAACATAACTGTCCACAACAATAGCCTCTGGTCAAAGCTTACTGGACAGAGATGGTCATCATTCTGGACATAACAAATCATTTAATTAACTGTAAAATGGACTTTTTATGAGAGTGTCCTTTGAAGTTAGAGAGCTTTATAGACCTTCATAGCCTAAGGCCAGTATATGTATCTATAATGAGGCTTGAATTGTCAGTGTGAATGAAATTTCACAAGTTGACCCTATGACTTCCAGGGTGGTTTCACACTTCAATGAATAGTGCTGCTAATAAGATTATATCCAAAATTGATTTTTTTTTGGAAAAGAATGGTCATCTTATTTTGGATGATGTAACTCATCAATAGAATTAGGCCTGGAGATTGTCAGGTGTTATTGGCCCTAAACAGATGTTGGGGATGCTGAGTTTAGCATTTCCATCAATTGTATAAATGCCAGCTGCTTTCTGGACGTTTGCAATGTTTATAGCTGTTTAACCAGTCCCATATTTTGATCATGGAGGTTATTATATTGTCAATAAATAATACTTCAATGCTTAGAGGAATAAGTCCTGCCAGTACAAATTTTACACACAAGCAGAATTAGCAGATACATTTTTTAACATTTTAGTTTTCCTGCAACCAGATCCTAAATCATTAATTAATTTTTAGTTGCTTAACATCCAGTGGCATTTCATACATGTTCAGAACAAGTTTGGGAAAAAAAATGATAACAAGACATCAAGCCTATAAGCTAAAAACATTATTAACCACAGAACACTTTGACATTCTTTCATCATTAGAGCTTTATAAATAATAATATTTAACTATTTCTAACAGTAATAAATTGCCATCATAGGCAATTCTATTCCAAACTTTGTTTGTAATATTCTTCAATACAATTGTTAATCAATAAAAAAAAAATCAGATTTGTAGAAAGTAATTCTATACTTGTGGGAACATTTTGAATTATTTGCCAAGAACCCTACAAGAATCCACAAATAGAGTGTTTAAATAATTAAAAACATTTGGCATTATATCGACCATGAATTTTTTTTGTACCTCAAGTACTTGATTTGAAGCAGGTGTTCAAATATTTTTCAAATCAACTTCTTCAACTATCTTAAAAACTGAAAATTTACAGTTGAAAAAACATTTATAAAGGATGTCACTTAAATAATTTTTGAATTGAATTTTTCTTAATATGTTTTTCGATGTTTATTAATAAATATTTCAAATTTTCAACTTTTTGATGAAATCCACCTCCATGATTTTCAATAAAATATCCTCCACATGTTCATTATCAATTGACCTCCGAAGTTATGTTGCAGAAAATCAAAGTTTATTTGAACAGACATATCTAGGCATTATAGATGATTATTTCTGCATTTCAAGTAATTAATGGATATGCCAAAACTTGTCCTTTATCTCAAACTAATGGTCAATCTGTGATAAGGGATTTGTCCATAAATCATTGACCACTGATAAAACTGGACATCATAAACCACGTAACTCAATTTATCTTGTCCAGACATGGAAATTAAATTTTTTAATTAATTTCAACTGTCACTTATAATTCTGAGGCTACCATTCCCTTGTTGATTGGAATGAGTTTCTTAAATCTCAAACCATTGGTAAATTAGTTGGATAAACTTCTGACCAATTTTAATCACTTTTATAATCTACAGAAGAAATACTTCATGCAATGAGGATTTCAGGGTCAGAGAATTTACCATGAAATGGTCCCATCAAAGGTGATTATGCAGCCTCTTTAAGATGACCACAGATCAAGAATCACACCATAGTGTCCATAAAATTTCAATTTTAACCAGACCATTAAAATAATCAATCCATTTCATTTTGATCTCTCAACCAATTTGTCCAGGGAATTGCAATGTACTTCCATATAATTCCAGCTCTCCTTTCAAATTAGACATGGTAGGAAATAGTGTAATTCCTCACCTTACACAAATCAACCTGTCATTGGAAACAAATTACACCACAAACACAACAAAAAGTTGTGAGAAAAATGTTCACAATTTATTTCAAATTTGAATTTGACCATTATGTTGCAGTTCAACAGGTCATTTTTAAATGGATCATTATCATTGTGGACATGCAAATAAATGGTGTCTTCCTCCCCTACCCTTATTATCTATTCATTTAAAACAAATTACTGTATGAACAACACTGTGGTGGCCCAAGAGAAGAAAGAACAGTTTGCATTTGATTTGTGTCTGGTCTCTATGCTTCAAATCAATAGGTCAGCAAGGACTAAAAGTATGATGAAAAGCACCGACCAGGGTTTAATTTAATGCAGGGTTTTAGCTAGGATTTTGAGGGCTTTAGTCACTTTTGCGCGTGACAAAATTCAGGCTTATTTTTTATAATAGCAAGGGGTCTTACCGTCTAGGATGTTTATATAACTAGCTATACATATATGTTTAAGTTCTTCAAGAACTAGTCTAGGATCTTTGAAGACTTTAGGATTGCTAATGTAGGCAGTTATTGTCAATATTGCATGAATTGACTGATGTGATGCTAAGTTATGAAGATAAGATCAGGGATCTGGTAATATGGTTCACAACTTCACTTCAGTTATTTTCAGGGCACATCCCTGATCAACAAAAGTTGTGTGCCTCTATTTTTTAAACTACTGCACAAGTCAAATGAACTTGTAACGACTTTTTCACTTCACAATCATTTATTTTCTTGAAAATACGTTTAAATATCTATTTGGAATCAATTTCTTTAATATTGGATAGAAGGATCTGCATCTATACTTTATGTGACGATTCTAATGACTGTAGACGTTTACTTTCGATTTTTAAACGAAATGAAATGAAAACGGGAAGTGACAATTAAATAATAATTTCAGAATAAAACCGGATTCATCTACGAACTTTCACGCATGCGCAATACATAGAACAGGAAGCACCTGTTTGCAAGTGAAAATATTTACGTTTTGAATAAATTTCATTCTTTTTAATCGAAGTTGTCGAAAGTTTTTGATGAATATTTATGTAAAGTATGACAAAAATACGTTAAAATGACGAAACTACGACAAGCAAACTGCAAATTATGATCGTAAAGGAAATATTGAAAGTAAAATAAAGTTGAAATGTCCGGGAAGATTATCAATTTTGTTCAAATGACGAAAATACGACAGAATTGTGAGAAATGATTAAAATGAATTGCTGACTGACTGATTTAACTTAAATAGATTATTATGATGGTCATTTATGAGGTTTTATAATAATATTTAAGGGATTAGTGACCCATCTGATTGGCGATAGGCGGATTACTTGTCATCACAACTTTCAACACCTGTGGTAAACGTTAATTACCTGAGGGTCATAAACTTGTCAGAAACATAAAGACAGGTAGAATTCAAGAAATTTGATGTGTAAATATGTTTACACTTTCCAAATTTTAGTGACGAAATTGATATGAAATATTTTCGTCATTTCGAAAACCTTTTCGTAAAATACGAAAGTGACGAGCGCTAGCTAAATCACTGTTTAATGGCTAAAAGATTTAACAACTGATCTATTTGAAATTCTGCTCTCTGAACTAATTCAGACACTGAGTCATTTAAAATAAAATAACAACAAATGATTCTTAAAACTTTTATAACAAAAAGAAAAACCCCACCCACTGACATGGAGGTTAAAAATCCACAAGTTCTCTGGGCCTTAAACAAATTTCAATAATTACTTATTTTCTGATACCCAGACAAAATAATTTTCAAATGTGGATTTTAAAGAAATTGTTGTTGATAGCCACTGGTCTATAAATTTGTTGCTTGTACATTTTGTAATCATCAAAAAAGATTTACGTTTTTCTTACAGAAATTGTAATATTTTGCAAATTCTGTATTAAACTTCAAGTTTAAATGAGATGCTTTTAATTTTTGAAGTCATTTCATTTTTAACATTTTTGAGACAGATTGGTTTTCACATGGATATAAATTTTATTTACAAAAAAAAAAAATTTATTCAAATGTTTCATAGAAGACATCTCCATAATACAAGAACTAAAGTAAGAATAAGCATTATTATTCAAAATTTTCTTTTCTTAAAACGAAACTTTTCCCCTCAATACATGTCAACTGTCCTCAAAAATGATTAATTATATGAGACTTTTTAATTTATTACATATTGTTTTGGCAAAACAGTCCTCCCTAAGGCATTCTCATATCAACCTAGACTTACACTTATAACTTACATTTGCACAATGTGACAATATATTGTTTTACTTTCTTTACAAAAAATAAATGAAAAAATACCCTCAGTCTCTTTATAAATGACTTAACAAATTAAACTAATTATAATAATTAGGTCAATAAATGTATCATTTTCTGACAAAGGCCAACTCTATTAATTTATTACACAAAGCATCCCTATTTTGTCCTTATTCAAGATTTATCATGTTTGAATCAATATCCTCCACTTAATCCCTTTTTCCTGTACAAACAAAAAGACCCTTTAATTCTCAAAAGAGGTTATCTCCTCTTTAATAAACTTCAAAGGATTGCTCTAGATCACAAATTAATATTCAGCTTAATGTTAAATGCTACTGTTTATATTGTAAGACTGTTGTATTACTCAATATTTATTTGTATTCGTTACTGTTTGTTTGAAGTTTTGAAATCTTCAAAAGTGGTATTAGTAATAAAATGAACCAAAAAATAGCAGGAAATCTCTAAGTTAAAAAAGACACTTAGTCAGTCAAGTGGAACGAAAGAGTATGCACCATTTCACATTGTTTGTTTCTAGATATATATGCATTCAATACTTTTCAATGAAGTCAAACAATCAATTCTTGTTATAAGTGGGGACAAATTTACTCTCACAATTCAAATAGAAGGTCTTCAAATAAATCAATATTTGATCAAACTGACAGCTGTATTAGGATTTTATTAAAAATTTAAGACAATCCTTAGATTTCTATAACCCAGTATAAAGTGTTATAGAAATATCACAATAACCCTTAAAATATTTAAGAAATATGTCAACAAAAAACAGATGATAACTTTGTGTACTGAAAAATGAAGCAAAGAATTGTCATTTCAACTGATCTTAAAGTTGTAATCATCCTTGAACACCGAAATCATTTGTTTAAGATTGACCACAGTCATAAATCAAAACTGGCACTTTTATCTAATATTATCCTATACAATCACATATCAAATCCTTTATTATTTCCAAAAGAATTTGAAGTCCCCGTTTCACTCCAAACTAATGACCTGACATTCACATTAAAATTTAGATGAATTCTTTGGAAAAATCCAACAGGCGTAAATTAAGGCATCCCTTCTTTCCCACAAAACCATATAAAAAAGGGGGATATCTTTTTCTATTGAATTTACAAAAAAATCTTAGGATAGTTAAAAACCTGAGATTTCCTTTATATCCCAATTCACAGGACAATATACAGGTACTCCAAAAGGAACACCATAGCCATAAAGTTAGTTTTACAATCCCAGGTGTGGGTGTCTTCAGACAATGGGGGATTTAACAAGAAGGTGTGAATACCTGGGGTATAAGATAGCTACATACCCTGGTAAATAAAACATTGTGTAATAAAACACCAGGTAATAACTTCAAAGAGAAATTCATTAAATTATATTAGCTATCTTTCTCCACAAATGAGAAATGTAAACAATATTTGTGCAGGTCTATGGCAGGTCTAATGAATTGTCCACATACATGCAAATAATCAAGATAATGGGAATGAAAACTAAATAAATAAACTTTTCACTAAAGCAGACAAAAATAATCTGGTCACTGGGCAAAATCCCCAGGAGTGAGCCATCTCCAGCCTGTATAACATATACATGATAAAAGTGTCAACACAGAGAATTCATTAACAAAGACCTCCATCCTTCTCTGAGATAACTTGCTCTGCAAAATTATAGCTATTTCAAATACATATATAATATTTAATTTGTTATTTGTTATTTTATTTTATTATACTTTTAACTTAATGTCTTAATTATGAAATGATTCTCTTGTTAAATAAGATTAATTTTTAATAAGATTCATTTCATTTAAATTTGTTAAAAAATATTCATCAAGAAAAACACTGGTTATAAGCATGGAAATAATATCACTTCCATGTTATAAAAGACTACAAATAGAATTCTGATCTTATATAATTTACACTGTTGACCTGAGACTGCTATAACCCATAGTACTTAATTCTAAATAAGTTCCTTACCAATGTTTATAATTTGTCAGATATACATGTACAGTTGTCTATAAACACACAAGATTTTATTTTTCAAACAACCAAAGTCATATATAACATCTTTACTTTTGTAATAAAAGTTACAATGGTATAGAGTCATAAAACAAGTGGTTTCCCATGGTCAAATTAAAGATAAACCATAGCCTCTGATAAAACATGTTCTACCCATTTTCCCACAGTGGCACAAAATTTCAACCCAAAAATTATACAAGTCAAATGTTCTTTAAAAACTATTCCATTTCATGACCAAGCGTAATCTCTGATAAAACATGTTCTACCCATTTTCCCACAGTGGCACAAAATTATACAAGTCAAATGTTCATTAAAAACTATTCCATTTCATGACCAAGCGAACACCTCAATATGTATTGAAAAAAAACTTGAAAATTTAGCGGTGAAAAGTTTCAATAACTTACTTGGAGTTGCTAGCACACTACAGTACATGAAGCCCCGACCAGCACACTTTGGTGTAGACAACATTGCTGTTCTATGTCAAAGTTCAACACTAAATCATTACAAATGTATAATCCAATATAAACAGAATGTCAAAAACTGAAAGAAAGTTGGCTGTCAAAACACACACCAAAGCTCTAATGTCAGTTTTCAATAATGATCCAAGCTTTCTATCAAAACACACTACTGAACTAATTCAATTCAAATTTGACACTGACATTTATCAAAACAAACCAATGTAAACAAAAAATCCTAGAGCTTAAAATTAAAACAGGCAGTATGTTTTCTGCCTTCCCTACACAACTAACTGAAGTTTAATCATTAAAGAAATTGATGAATGAGGACTCATTGAAGTTAGACAGCTGATCATATGCCCAAGGCCAATCATAATCAAAGGGTCAAGCTTGATTCTGATTGGTCCAAAAGTCACATGGCTTCTTCAAGTTGTAAAAAAGTCAGAAGACAGGATTACATAGAATTAGGATAATGAGCAATTTGTTTTTCAGAACATCCTATAGAAACCCTCAGAAGTTATATGTATTTTTTAATACCACCAGTACAAAGATCAAATACTCCCAAATAAGCCATTACAATAGAATTAATGATTGAAGACAGATCATCTTGACATTCACTGTCAAAGATCAAAGACTTTTTATAATTAAATTCTTGTTGACCTCAAAGTCCAGTCTTTTCAACTTTTAAAACCTAATTTGAACAAGATAAAAGAAATGAAATTAAAATGTTGTTTTATAATTTTCCTTTTCCTCTAACCACTTCTAAATTTTCTTTTCATGGCATTATGAAATAAAACATATTTTAAAAAGAATTGCAAAATTTTTTTTTTTTTTACATTTTCAACAAAAATAAAATGTTCAAATTATTTTTCTTTCCAACACAATATATATCAATGTTTGAAGACTAAGCCAATATATATATACAAGTCTTCTGTTAGTACCAAAAACAAGCTACAGAACCCCCCCACCACCACCGCCAAAAAAAAAGATCATTTTACATTTTAATTCAGACTAAGAAAAGGAATGTTATATTTTCAATTTTTTTTTATATAAGCCACTCATTCTCGAAAAAACTTGCAACTGATTTCATAAGATTAATTAACAGAAGTCTTTTTTCCTGAAGAACTGATAAATTTATGCAATCCAAAAAAAATACCATGTGAAATCATAAAATATTCTCAAAGAGAGTTAAGTGCATGCAAAATAACTGAAGTTCAGCCTCTGTCTTCTCTCCAGGACAGAGACTACTAAATATATCCTAGACCTAGCCTGGACTAATAAACTGCAGTAAATGTCAATTACTTAGATAACAAATTGTGATTTACCCGTCTTTCGATAGACAATGGACTGTTGTGCCCTCTGTCCAGGGACTAAAGTGCTAGTCTTGACAGTTAGCCCTTAGACTTAATAATTGTACTTTCCTTGTAGTGTTAAAAAGTGACAGATCAGAAAGTGAAATCAACAAGTTGATTAATAAGTTAATTTTGATCCTAACAATGATGTACCTGTAGATATAATTTATAATTATGATAATTATCCCTGCATGTATACAATAGAGCACCATTCGATATCAGTGTCAGACAGGCTAATACTACATGTACTTTAATAAAAGCAGATGATGAAGTTCATTTATTTTTCAAATGTGATAGTCATATGCATTGAAATTTAGATTTTTGATCATGCTGGTAGTTTATAATGGATAATAAATGCTTAAACATTTTGGGATTTTACTAATTCCTAGTAATAATCTTATAATAAGAAAGATTTAATGAGTTTATATGGATTAAAAAAAGTCCCTCTTTTAAACCATTAATTTTCAAATTTAAATCTTTTGATTTTAATTCATAACTTAAACTGGAATACCATAATTCTTAAAAAAGTAATACAATCAAATCCCAGATCATTCGCCATATCAAGAACAAATATTTATATTTAATAACTAGAAACACATTTATCATTACATAAACTGCAATGAATCTATTAGTAATATCAAACTGTTAGGGTTGGTTTCATAATACCTCAAAATCAGATAATTTCATTTACACTTTCAAAACTATGCCCAAAGCAACATTACAAATCAAATCTAGCTAAATTATATTAGTGCTAATTAAATTTACAAGATAAAGTTGATTATCTCCAACTATTAATCAAGACAATGAGTTTAATATCCTTTAGAAAAATATCATCTTTTATGTTTTTAATTAGCATGTCCAAGCCAAAAAAATCAACCAATTAACTATTTGTACTGATGTAATAATAAAAACCTTGTTTATATAATGATTAGGGGTCAACATTCGTGATGAATGACAAATATTGCCATACAATAGTTACCAAAGCTAACAATTATGCAATATTTTTCCCATGCCAAGTTATTTGTTTTCAACTTTTAGCATGTTTGCCATCTATTATTATTACAGATTGTTTAGACACAATAAAAGTCTGAGGATAAAATAAAATAAAATAGTTTGTCCTGACATGATTTAGTCAAGAGTTTTGATTTTTTGATTTTAGGTGTTTTAACCCCACTTTAAAGTACTGCATTTAGGCTATTTTATGGAGGCCAGTTTTTTATTGGTGGAGGAAGCCAAAGTGCCCGGAGAAAACAATTGACCTTGAAAGGAAAACTGACAATCCTAGTCAATTAAATTGGAGTCAAGTGCACCCAAGTGAGCTGGGTTTCGAACTCCCAACCTCCGTTTTAACTGGCTAGTGATTACTTTGACCACTCGTCCATCAAGGCCCCAATTTAGTCAAGAGAGGATTCAGTCATAAAGGTTCCCTATAAGCTAAGAAAATTAACATCTTTATTTCTCTTCCCTTCCGATTTTTTTAGAATAAATATATGGTTAGTTTAATATTTTCAAAATCTTCACATAAAACTTCCATATACAAGCTTGAAAATTTGGCTATCATACAATATGGTTATATATATATATTATTTATAGTGAAAGAAATGTATTCATTGAAGAATAATACATGACATTAATAGCATCAAGGTAGCAAATATAACAAATTACACTTTATAATTCCATACAGATCTCCAACTTTGGGAACTTTAAATCTAAAATCTATGAACTATGGACATTGTCAAATGTCCAGTAAACAAAGGGTTCTTCACTTTTAAATATGATAAATGTCTATTTCAGTAATTGTTAAAATTAAAAATAATTGCATTGTAGTTGATTTTAATCAATTATGGACTTTTGATCAGGTCAATATGTTATAAAAGTACTGGCAGATTATATTGGAAGACTAAAAGTCAATATAATCAAAGTCCAATTTCAATGTTTTTGAACTTAAAAAATAAGATACAACTTTTACAAGACTACAGAGACATGGACTACCCTTTATTTCACTAGATTGTAAATAGCCAATGACAAAATAAGAACACTAAGTACACCATGTAATATATATGTATATAAACATATATATAAAACAAGGATTTTTTTTGAATTTTGCAAAATGGATAAGAAATTCATATTGAAAAAATTAACCAATTTAGGAAGGTTAGGCATGGGAGGTTAGTTTGTCTATAATGCAATCTAAATCAGTGAATGAAAAATAAACCTTTGCCATGTTTGTTTGCCCGCATTGCTATCCCACTTTAGTTGGGTTAGTTTTCATCATAAATTTGTCATCAATTCCCAGAATTCAAAATTATTCCAGATTTTGATAATTCCTCGTTACATAAAAATATCATAACACAAAAAATTGAGGTAAACAGCACACTTATATGATACGAAACTTAGTAACAGTTAATAATCAGAGTTTTCAGGAACAAAAATAATAAGATTACAACTATCTACCTAATAAGGTGATTACATTGAAATTTAGCTTAACGTGTCAAACTTTTTAGCCTGGGGATTTGTACGAACGTGTGAGAGTCTGATAAAAAATGTAGAAACACGCTGATAAAGAAGACAGGTGACAAGACTATGTCAAATGAAAAATAATGACACAAATGACAGCGAAGATGCTATCTGCAACACATATATGCTTCTTTATACTATATAAACAAATATTATTTAATAAGAGACGACATAGTAGACATCTTTGTATAACACCTCCCATCAGAAAAAGGTTTTATTGTGACTGATGCCCTCATCTGTATTCAATGATTTGATATAAATTTTAAATAAATCAACACATTTTTTCTTATTGTTGAGCACAATGGTTAAAAATTAGCATTTCTGAAGCTGTCAAAAGATTTCAAGACCCCCTTAACATAAAATTGTCCACATTTTGAGTTAGAGCTGATGAAGTTTTCTATAATTTTGATATAATTTGTCTCAAAAGTAGTACAACAGTAACACACTAAAAATATCTAGGAAATAACTGTGGTCTAGACCATTTATTAAAAAAATAAATAAAACCTTCACTGTATTAAGGGCATACGATACATTTACAGGGGAGGTAATGACGTTGCTAACGTAAAATGTTATTTTCGCGACGTCAAACTATGACATATCGGGAAAAGATGCATTTTTAGACTGATTTTTATCATTCAAACTGATTTAATTTGAAAACGAGTGCATGGACCCCTATTTTTTAAAACGGCAATTTGTTTCATTTTGCAAGGAGATTATGTGACCCAAATTTTATAAAACTGTAAATAGAGGAATTTTTTTTATTTTGATAAACATGCAGCAAAAAATGACGTTTGTTCCTCTATTCATGAACATTTGATAAATATGAGTTATTTCTGAATAAAAATTGCATAATTTTTAATGATACTTATAAAATACAGAAATTACAGATTATTTAACAAAAAACCATTTGTGTTTATCTTTTACAACAAAAAAGTAATGTCTTTCTTTCGAAAAAGAAAATACGGACACAAATCTGAATTTTGAGCAAATATATACCAAATTTCGACCTCATTTTACTCCAAAAGTAGCACATGAAGGTATATTTTTTATTACATATTTGATTTAATCAGGTAAAAAATAGCCTATATGCAAATTTTCATCAACTTGTAAATACAGGTTCAAAACTGTATCGTATGCCCTTAAGTCTGTAAATGATTTTTTTTTTAAATCACAAAATCTGGAATATTACAATGTATTATATCATGTTGAACATAGTTCATACAGAGTATATAACTAAAGCTGCAGAACTTTGCTTGTATGATGTTACAGTTACAGGTTAACATTGATTTACTGTTGATTTTAAAAAAAAGACAAAAGGATTTGATTGACAGCTGCTAAATTTTAGAAGCAAATATTACATCACATCAAAATGTTTTATAACAAGAGGGACGAAAGATACCATAGGGACAGTAAAACTCATAAATCTAAAACAAACTGACAACACCATGGGACATGGCTAAAAATGAAAAAGACAAAAACAAACAACAGCACACAAAATGCTTATAAAACTTAGTTTTATATTAAAGTAAAAAACATATAAACTGAGATGTTTTTTAAATGCTAACTGACAAGGTAAAACTGTAAGTTTAGAACTTTAATATTGCAAGCATTTGTTATTGGGTATTTTGGGAAATGGAAAAAAAAACCCAGAATTAATCATTGCAATTACAAGAAATGCTGGATATCATACAAAAAATCAATGCTTTTATTTTTTTTTATGCTAAACTTATCATGTGCCAAAAAACCACATATTTTTACAGTAGTCTGCTAGAAAACAGACATTTTTACATATATATCATCCAACTCTGACACATTATTCAGACTCCAAGCTATCAAGCAGTATTAAGTCTTTCTCCTTACCCATGTAAATGATGTTGTGTGGCTGGCAAGGAAGCCACACATACCAATTTTGAAGTCTGTGGTCATGATCAAATGAGGTATTGTACAATCCGAATATCTCTACTCAAGGTGAGAGCTAGTTCAATTGAAGCAGAACCAAATACAATGTATGATAAAATAATGATTAAAAAGTCACCATGGCCTTTTGTAATGCTTCTGTCTTCTAGGGGAGCATAAATGCTTCATTGCAATTTTGATAAAAGGGCACTGTTGAACAGTATACTTCACTGAACTGGTTAAATTAAAGATTTTTAAAATTTTCACTACAAATCATCCATGTACATAAGTATTCAGAAAGGGTCACGGTCATTATCTATGAAGCACAGACTTTTGGGGTTATGAACCCCCCTTTTTTTCTATTTAGTGGAGTGAAGCACATATAAAGTATATTAATTATACATTAGTATGGTTAAAAGCATGAATATAAATTGAGCAAAGAAAGAGAAGAAATATCAAAAAAAATTTGCTAAAAATTTCAAACACACAAAAAAGGGGGTAGCCCATCCCACCCAAGCACTTATTCAATCTTTCAGGCATCTTGTTTTTATAACAACATATACATGTAAGCAGTGCTGTAGTTATCTTTCAGTAAAATTTGTTTTGACTACATGGAACAGTACTACAAATAATGCAAACTTTATCCCCAAGTTTTTTGTAGCAAATCAGTACTTTATAAATAAATAAATAATACTTGGATGTTTAGATACAATACAGATAACACATTGGAAACCTTGTAATCTGTTTAAAATTAGACTTGCTCAAATGGCATGTTGGTTAAAAATAAAAGGATTAATAAATGTATACATGTATACTAAAGATACCAATTAAAATGATCTCTAATTTATCAATTCGTCAGCCAAAAGATTATTCACATTATACTATGATAAGGAACAGTTAGTGTATGGCTTCATAGATAATGCACTTCTATATTTACATGTAATCAAAAAGATATGAGAACATCCTATTTTTAGTATTAGCTAAACAAACTTTGAAAAAAACAAAAACAAATATTCAATTCCACTTTCTTTGAAATCATCTGAAGAGTGCTTATAAAATAGATTCATTTCAAAACTGAATTCATAAAAGTTTCATTGGTAATCTGTAATCATACCAAATTTTATATTAATGCGAAAAAAAAATCATGTTACAACATTGTACAAGAAATATCTTCAAAACTTTTTTTTATAGATTCATAATGATAATTTTTCCTACATGTATGTTGTTATCAAATAAAATCAAACATTAACATTAGGACACAAAAATGTCTTTAAATGATTGATACATCTGATTAGGGCCTATGAAATATAATTTTACTACCTTAAAAATTTGGAAATAAGAAGACACAAAGAACATGAAGAAGGAAACGATGCAAGAGCCTAAAGAAAAAAAATGTTCTGCCAAAAAGGCTTATCTAAAAAAAAAAACTATTAAAAAGAAATATTAAATCATTAGCAACAGTATTACAAAGTATACATGAACTTCTTTTTCCTCATATTAATAGCAATCTATTTTACAAACAGTTGTAATATATGTTACAATAATGTCATGGATTTGTCTAGCCTTACTCAGTAAGCCATGAAAGGACTAAATTCCCATGAGAATGAATTCATTATAATCTAACCGACACAGCACTTATTTTATTCCCAAATGACCATATTTTGCTGTTAAATTTTCAAGATGACATGCACAGGCCTACATGTAGGTTGAATGGACCATTCCCAAAACACCCTCATATAAAACTGAAAATACCAAGACATGCAATACCTTACATTCTACATCATTAAATTTTGGTGCTGAAGTGATTGTCTAATCCAACATAATACACAGTATAGATTTGTATACATGTTTATTAGACCTATCATAAAACCTGGGACTAATACTGTATACATTTACATTTTTTCTTTCCAACCATATTATAGGCATATAAAAATTAATTATTATTCAACATAAATAATATGATTATCAAGGAAAAGAAAAATGTCAAAAAATTATAAGACTTATTTGTCTATATACTTGATATATATATATACAATGTAGCTAGAATTAGAAAGTGAAAAATTCTGCAACTTAAAACATTATGTATTATAGAAAATATTTATAAAAACATTATTTAAAGTATTAAACATTTCTATGTCTATTCTTATAAGATACAGAATTTGGTACAGATATGAATCTTATTAATATGAGTAAATAAAAAATGTAATTTCTATTTATGATCAAAAGACATAAAATGACTATAAAATGTTATGCTTCATCAAATATTTTTCTTCTTCTAAAATTGTCATATATATAAAGGACACAATGAAATAACTTGGTCTTCATCTTCAAAATATCCTTCAAATACATCTCAAGATTCTCTCCTTTAAAAGCAATTTTTCAAATTAATTTCCCTTCATATACATCAATGATCATGTGCATATTGAGCCCAGAAATTACACCTGACTTTTATGATTAAATCTTATAATGTGATTGGTATGGTGATCTATTACAGTAGCACTGATATGCATTTAATTACCACAGTTACAGATCATTAATTAAACCAATACACAGGTGTCAGATTCAAGCTTTAGACAGCAACAACCAATTAGGACAGAACAAAATTGAAATAAAGAAGTTTTTTAAGTCAGAATACTGGGTCCATGTATCACTTACTATTTTTCAGGGGTTTTTCTTTCAAATTATAAAGTACACAGAGTTGGCACCTTAATATGTTTTATATGTTTAACAAACAAAGTGTACTACATGTAGCTCAGCAAAAATGGAGCAATGGCTTACACCCAACTGCAAGCTATAAAGGGCCCAAAAAAAATTACTAGTGTAAAACAAAGACTAAAAAAGGCTTCAGTTTATTGTAAGACTTTTCATAAACATTATTTTGGGAAGGCCTCACAGCAAAAATAAATAATGTATCCAGGGTAACATGACATTAGACTTGATCATGTTGATTCTTTGGAAATTTTTTTTGTAACTGCATGCCTAATGGTGCAATGGTTCGCAGCTAGGTCAAATATCAAAAATCATTTTTTTTTTTTTTTTATTTCAAGATGTCAGGTCAAATTACATGTACAATACATCTGACATTGAATAAGGACATCAGGTATATTAAAGCAATCTTTGGAACCAAGCATTTGTAGTACATGTACATAATTTTGTTGTGTGTACTTTACAAATCCTTGTTGGAACTGACACGCATAATAAATCATATATATGAATTTGATATAATAAGGCTTATAGCTTAATACAGTAGGGTGCATGCATTTAAGTGTAACAAAAAAAGGAAAATGACAAATGTCTGAAATGGGTTGGCATATGACTTGCAACAGCGATCATCCACAAGGAAAATACTTGTACAAATTAAAAAATGTCAGCTTCTATCTAGTCCAAATAATTATGACGTCTGGCAAGGCTATTTTTTTTTCTGAAAAGAAGGCGTCCCAGAAAAAAATTAAAATAGTCTTACAAGACGTCATAATTATTTGGACTAGCTGTTATAAATCAGTTCATTTGGTATGCTAGGAAAAAGTCAAAGTTGTTGAACCTGGGACTGTTATGCTAACTAGTACAAATGTATAATAGTCTGAGGTTGAATGCAAATAACAGTTTTACACGGACTATTAAAATTGAGAATGGGGAAATTTGTGTCAAAGAGACCGGTGTGACTTTTTACCCCAATATACCCCAACATACCCCAATATACCCCAATACACCTAAATTAAGAGTTTCAACATAATATTATCGAATAACAATATCATTTACGGCAATTCTATGTTATTTTAACACTATTAATACTTTATTTTATGAAAATATTTAATTTAAATCACGTTTTTCATTGAAACTTGTTCCGTTCTTGTCAGCCGCTTACGATCACAAAATGACTTTTTACCCCAATATACCCAAATATACTCGAATAAACAGTTTTAATACAATTTCGATAAAAAGGAATGATATAACATGTAGAAATATTAAAATTTAACTCAGCTGTTTACATTTTTGTGCATTTATAGGCATTAAAAACCGTTCTTTATTCAGGTATTGACGAAGGTTTCACTAAAAACCAGAACGAACGAACCTAAAAATATAACGGTAATTTTCTGCAATTTCTTTTTTTCCCCTTAACATGTGGAGATGGAAAATACATATTTGTGTTTGACTTTTCTTTAGACTTAGATATGATGTATATTTTTAAAATGAAACTCGAAAATTTTTCTCAAATTTTGAAAAAAAAAATCTCAAATATTTTTTCTCAATCAAGAAAGAGCTCCCAATCTGTCAAATCCAATTCTCAAATTTTTGTTTTAAGTAATAATCCTTATATGTTTAACGTTTAAAGTTTTCTTTTTATGTTAATAAAATGTATCTATCTTTCACTCAGTGATAATACTGTAGTGGTCCTAAATGTATGTATCTTTCACTCAGTGATAAAACTGTAGTGGTCCTTCAACAACATCTATTAAAATTTGATTTTATTCAACAAAATAATTTGTCCTACATGTACGTATAGCTTTGACCACGGACATATACCGAATGGTCAATATCAATCATCAATGAAATTGCTCTATGGCATTTTTTTAGCTCGTTGAATTAAAAAAAAATCCATGTGGGAGAAAGTGTTGGTTTTTTTTTTTTGTTAAAGAAGTTAATGAAATTTACTGGTAAATGGAGTTACAATGAACCATGGTAGTAATATTGTGAATCTTCTCAATTTAGGAATGATGGGTTGAACCTGGTTTTATGGCAAGCCAAACCTCTCTCTAATTGGCAATGTTAAAACTATCGCTATAATATGACAATTTGTATTTATGGCGAATAATACCCTACAAAATCTTGAAATTACTAAGGCAAAGTTTTTGCTTTTTTTAATTACGAACATCAAAAGTTCTTACTAATCGTTGGCTGAAGAAGAAAAAAAATCAGGACGCATGTTTGCTCAGTCAGTCTTTATATTTCTGTGCTCTATGACGACTACATCATAAGTAGGAGAGATCTACATCATAAGTAGGTGAGGGATGAATTAACAGTGTTATAAAAAAAAAATACGATTTTTTTTTAATGATTTTGATATATTTTTCTTTCTAAAATCAAATCTTCCATACAAATTCGCATGTTTGCTATTACAAAGGTATATATAGCTATATTAAGATATCAACAACCTGAATGACACAATTGTCACAGGAAAATGATTTTGAAGCTCCGTTAAAAATGAGGAGAAAGTTGAAGATATCATATCCCGTTGTCACAGTAATATTTCTGCTCTAGTCCTACAACAGGAATGTACCCACCACCTAGTATGCAACATGTTTCGCCTTTTACACAGTCACAAATATCACAACAGAGACCACCATTGGTGGATGAAATATTTCAACACATGGACAAGAGAAACTTGATAAACTTGAACAAATTGATAGCCTTGTTTCTTCAATTAATGCCAAAGTTGTTCGTCTTGAACAGGGTTCTAAATCTCTCCATGACCGTATGAAACAGGTAGAAAGGTGTTCACAGCACATCAGCGATAACTATGACAAACACAAGTGTGATCTAACGGAACTTAAAACAGAGGCCAATAACATTTCTAAATCTTTAAAAACTATTAACAGTAAGGAAGTTAAAAATGTTGGCCATGAATTTCGATCTTCTTTGTCCGATATGAAGAAGGAAAATGACAAACTAAAAGAAAGTTTTCTGGACGTCTAAATGAAATCAATGTTGAACAATTTGATATTTTACAATATTCCAGAAACTGAAGTTGAAAATTGTCCGGATATTGTACTTGACTTTTGCAAAGTTACAATGAAGCTCGAAAACTTAGATCAAATTCAGCTGTCAGATGCCCATCGTATTGGTAGAAAAGGAGAGAAGACCAGGCTAATATTAGCCAAATTCTCTTCATATGTACATCGTGAACTAGTGCGAAAAAAACGCTAAAACATTGAAAAATTCTTCGTTTGGAATATCAGAACAGTTACCAACAGATGTTCAAAATTGCAGGAAAGAACTATTACCACTCATGAAAGAACTTAGAGACCAAAACGTAAAAGCCTACTTTGTCAGGGACAAAATCCATGTTGGCGGCCAGGAATATAAACCTTAGCGGTTTCCCAGAGAACATGCATACACTTTAAAATATGTATCATGGAACATTAATGGCTTAGAGTCTTGTTATGATGACAATGATTTCTTGAACTTAATAAATAGTTATGATGTGTTATTTTTATGTGAAACATGGTTAAAAAAAGACATTTTGATAAATATTGAAGGTTTCACTATGGTAACTTCTGTTAATGGAAAGAAATATATAGGTCAAAGAGAAGAAGGAGGTATTGCTGTTTTTTGTACCTCACGAAAAGTCTAATTCTAATCGTATTTATGATAATGATTTTCATGATGATATAGAAAATACTTTTAAATAAATATAAAGGTTCAGTTATTGTTTGTGGTGATATGAATAGCCGCACTGGCGAGCTGAATGATATTCTTGAGACTGATAATTTAGAAAAGTATATCGACTGCGTTGAGCCCGATGTATCTCCTATCGATGCTCGATGGACAAAGTAATAAACGCATATGGACGCAAGTTAATACAACTATGTTACAATTCAGGACTGGTCGTCTCGGTAATGATTCTCTTGGATCTTATACTTTTTGTACATCTAGGGGTCAAAGTGGGTCAAAAGTCAAAGTGTAAATGATTACTTACTGGGTTGTCCCGAAAATTATGATATTATCAAGAACTTTGGTGTAATAAATAGACTTTAATGAATTTTCTGATCATGCTCCTTTATCATACGAGATAGGTCTAAATAACAATATTAAGTGCAACAGTTAACCAAGTGATCACAAATACCTTAAATGGGACTCTAGTAAAAACCAAGACTATTCAATTGCTATCACAACAACATGAGTTACTTAGTTCGTTGGTCTGAAACATTATTAGTGCCGATGATGTTAATATTAATGCAGTCAGGGAGATAAACCGTATTTGATATGACAGTGCTTTTGCTGTTTTTGGTAAAACTGTACAGAAACGTAGCACAACATATGTAAATAACCAGATAATTTTGTTTTGACTGCTCATATGATTAAAATAAGAATTATATTTTGCAATACTTGCTAACATACAATTTCTATGCAATCAAATAGAAAATGAGCCTCATCTTCGACAGTATTTGAAGAACATTTATTACATATTTTGCTACTTCGGGGAATACCTAGCCTTGATACCTGGCCCAATCATACTGCGTCGAACATGTATTTTCGAATTAATTTAAAAAAATATTGTTGGGATTTTTTCATAAAATATCTAATGAACGTTTTTACTGATCCTGAACTGAAAATATTTTACGTTTTATTTACCGTTATAACTTTGATAACCATTTCAATGAAAAATGTGTGTGAATAGAGAGTGTATATTATTTTGTATAAAAGTCATTGTATATTTCTCGATTTGAGTATAATTGGTTTGAACTTTACCTTGCAGCAATTTAGCCTCAGGTGTACACAGGTGTATATTCAATGAATGTTGTCACTTCGAATGAATTAACAGAAAGGGTATAGCGGGTGTGTCTAAACACTGCTAAGAAGTCCTTAGTGCACTAAGGACTGATAACATGCCACTAAGAACTAGATGGAGAGCTGTTACATGCAATTTCTTTTCATATTACGGTAGAAATTGAAATTTAATGCATAAATTTCAAATTTTATAGAAAAATAATAATAAATTAAGGAGATATTCAACATTATTTAGACACGTGCCTGTTTTTCTTTGATATGCCGAAAATCCATGAACCGTTTGACACGTGTCAAATTACATATTAATTGATTACACGGGAATCCTTTTGGTAAAGTTGGATACTAATAAATGAATTGCTGTTGAAATTTTATTAACAAAAAAATCTGAATGAAGAAGTATTTTCTCAAGTGTATATTTCTTGTCACCAGAGAAATATATCTAATGTCGGATTTTTATTTGATGTTCATATTAATAAGTGACTGAAATACAAATTTTTATAGATATTTAATTCACATTTATATATATTTTTTTTAAAGTACGTGTTGAAGTTTGGATGCTTGTTGCGTTTTCATTAAATGCATCTTGTTATTTTGGCTGTGATAAGCCCGGTAGTACCGAAAAATTAAGCTAATATTTCGTAGCGTTCTTTGTCTCTTGAACCAATTTTATTTTTCAGGTGGTCGGACACATTATCTATAATGTGTTTTGTACCCGTATCTCTATTCTGTTTATTTTTTCTTGCAAGCGTGCTTTAATGTGGTGACAGGCGACGACGGACATGCGTTTGAACAATAGACTGGTTTGGAGCTGGAACACTTTAGTTTGTTTCTTACGGTGCACTGTTCAAAATTTATTTTCATATATAAAGACATTTTAAGAAATGTATAACTGGACAAAACGAAACCAATAAGATAATGCATTTTTACTACATGCAACACACTAAGTTCATATATGACCCGTTTGAGTAATATATTTCGGGCCTTCAACAGTGAGTAAAGCGCATATAGCACATAGTCATTATTTCATAAATTATTTCGTACGATATGTTAAGCAGACAATTTGTTAAAAACAATACAAATCGGATTTCCTTCTGACATACTTGCCACAGGCATTTGTCTCAGAAAAAAAATTCCTATATACCTTTTCTGAGACAAGTGCCTGTGAAACTTGTTCTTCTTTAAGAAAAGTAGATTTAAAGAAATTATAGTTGAAAATATTTCTGTCGGCTTTTTCTTTTTTTCGCGTGATATATTTAGGTTTAATTATTCTGATTATATTGCATTACAAAAAATAATTATTTACACATCATGTGGTAAAGGCATATTTTCAAGGCATTCATACGAAGCATTCTCTTTCTCTGTCAGAATTATATCTTTAGCTCTAAATTTACACATACTGAAAAAAAATTCGTGAATACTGTACTAAAAAGTGTGGAACATTTTAAAAACATTTGTCTCTTTTATATATTTGAAAATGAAACTTAATCTGACTTAAAATCGGGAAATGATTTTTTAACTTCTTTTACTTTTAGAAGAATAATAAAATGTCGAAATATACAAACAAATAAGTACCGTATGAAGCCTTTGTAAACAAATATCAAGCTGGTTGAAAACTAGTGGTTTGAATAAACCCCAAGAACGACACATAATTTTCTCTCTCTCAATTCCATCGTATTGTTTTAGTGAAACCATTTGTATATATACACGCATCTTTGTCGAAATTAAAATAAAAACAAAACACTTATCAATATATATATTTATTTTGTCTTCATATCTCTTACATAACAAGCTGACCACACTCTAACTTATTAGTCATTTAGTAGGCGCACATCAAAGTCGTGCACCTGTGGCAAATAACTTTGTCGGGAAAGAAGTAAAACAAAAACAAAATTATTTGTTCTGTAATCATTTTTCATAAGAACAACACATTTAATTATAAATATTAAGCATACATTTTTTTAGATACAATTGTTTATTACCTAAAATAAAAAGATTATGATTGTTTAATGAATTGTTTTGTCATTTGGCACGTGTCAAACGGTTCATTGATTTTCGGCATATCAAAGAAAAACGGGCACGTGCCTAAATAATGTTGAATATCTTGTTTATTTATGATTATTTTTCTATAAAATTTAAAATTTATGCATGAATTATCAATCTCTAACATAATATGTAAAAATAATACACACAACAGCACTCCTTCTAGTCCTTAGTGGCATTGTATAGTCCTTAGTGCACTAAGGAGTCCTTAGCAGTGTTTAGACGTACCGGGGTATAGCGAGTTTAATACACCGATGACAATTGAGAAACAATAATTTAATTGTTTAAATTATTGAAAATAATTTTTTAATTTCGGAAGTGTATACAACATAAAAATGGAACAATTTCCGATTGCGTTTTTTGCATTTAGCATAAAATTAAAATATTAAGTTTAAAGAACAGTACTTTTTACCTTAAAAATCAAATGTTGAATTTCCCAAATCAAAAATTATTGCACATCTGATTTACGTTACCGGATTTTTTTTTTTTAACTTGTGTTTAAATCTGGCGATTTTTAAATGCTTAGTGTCGCAAATCTTAGGCAATTTTAAAGTGTTTAATTGAATAAAAATACAACAGTGCAACATGCATGATTTTTTTTAATTTTCTTTTTAACATTTCGTTCTTACTTATTTAAATTCATCTGACAATCACTAACTAAATTATTTGTGAAAAGAATTCCAATTATCATTAATTTGATTAATGGATATACATATATTTTAATTCTAAACTTATACATTATTTTGTTTGAGGATTTTTTTTTACAATTTTTTTTTATATTCCATGCACGGTCTCTAAAAACACCGCAAAGGACCTCCTTTGTGCACAAAGGAGCACTAAGGACCCCAAAGAAGTTTGATAAGAGCACAAAGGACCTGAAATTCCCTTTAAAGCATAAAAATATTATAATTTCTGAAGAAACATGTAAAAAATTAATTAATTTCAATAAAAACAGGATAGCGGTCAATTATCAAAATTAGTAGTAAAGTAGTTGGTATAAAAACCTATCTTAGTAATGTATAACTGTTGTTGACGATTTTATATAGAATAATTCGTCACAACCTCGTTGTTCTTGAAACAATCTTTACTTGTATACTTGTAAATAAACTCATCATATATGAAAGTTTCCTGACGTATAAGTGCCATTGAGGATGAGTTCCAGAGGTCCTTTTTACCAGACAAAGCAGAGCGTTTCGTTAATTTGATTGTTGGGACAGACGAGGCCAACCACTTGTATACAGATAAACAGAATTACCATACATGCTTATGTTGTCAGAGAACTATCAGAGAAGATTTCCCATCGTCGAATGGGGTACACGAAGGCTTCCAAGAATGTACAAGTGACATGTCTGACTCTAAACAGTTAGTAAACGGACTTAACAGTGACCTATATAGACATGCATCGACCGCTAATTGTTCTTGATATTTGAAACTGCATGCATATATACGTTTTTGGGAGTGATTATTTATCATGTGTCTGACGAAAACTAAATGCCTTTATGGTTATATCTTACCATACGTTCGTTTTGGTTTGGTGAGTGTTCTCTCAAAATAGTAATTCAAAAATTGTTTTAGTGAGATGTAGATTCACACCAATACCGAATTTCGTCTATATATTTCACAAGTATATACCATGGAGAAGCTCTGAAGGTATATACTACTCCCATTTTGTTTGGATGTCAAACATCGATGTTTATAGCAATATTTAATGAATAAAATGATGATGGTAGAAAGAAATAGGAGCGTCATGTGGCAAATATTACATGATCTCGGCCCCAAATACCGCTTCCGTACATCAATATCGGTTCTACTGTAGAGGAGTATAGTTTGGTATATACTTTATGCGTCATACCTCCCATCTCTACTACTTTTGCAAATAACGTTCCTAACGCACGACTAGCAGCCTTTGACAATTCTTTTGCGTTTTAAAAAAAAGTCAAATGTTCATCAAACCAAACTCCAAGATACTTGTAACTGTCACTATAATCGATTACTTTATCAGAACATTGGAATATAAAGTTTGATTTACTACAGGATTGTGGTCGAAAATGAACAATCTTAGTCTTATTAATGTTGATACACAATTTCCACTCTGAACACCAATCTGTCACCACGTTTAGCATACTTTGTAAACTGTTTTCATCTGGTGCTATCAATGCGATATCGTCTGCGTACAAGAGAATACTCAATTTGAAGTCATCTATATTCACGCCACAGTTTAGAGAGTTTATACGTTCAGTCAAATCGTATATTAATTATCGGCTGATAAGACGAGTGCCCGATAATTTAGATATAATTGATAAGTAATAAGTCTATTGGGGGATGCCGACAAATATCATCTACATCATAGGTCCGCACTACGCGCAGCCAGTGCCATGCTTTAGATATTTCAAAGGAAACTACATAGAGCACAGTGTGACATATTCTGAGTACTTATCTGTGGCTATAAATGCCAGTGATTCAAAATTTATCGTGTTTATGCTTTTTAGTTTGTTAGTATTTTATGATATTCGAGTGATTTGCTGGTTCCCCTTTTCAATGCACATAGAGAATTCGGGACCATTGAGGCTTTTCTTTTTAGATATACCTCCTATCTAAAAATATGTTTTTTTTTTCTCGTTTTCAATCCTAACTTAAGGCTGGAATGAGACAACAAATGGAAGTTTTTTACGACCTTGGCTGACTATACAACCCTTGCATAGTCGGTCTGGAATTAGTAATAAATTATGAAGATAAATGAATTAACAAAATATACGGAATTTCTTGACTTGATGTCTTTTAATGTTATCATTTAGGTCAAGTTTATATATATATCAGACGTACTTATAAATATAATTATTTTCTGTGACTGTATCTTGCATTAATTTGTAGGATCCTTTACTATAGATAATTGAGCTGATCTGTAACAATAACATCTCCATGCCTTATATATCATGTACTGTAGTACGCCGCTAGATTAAAACTGACGAGGAAAGGTAACACACGGCCACCGAAAGCTTTATTATTGTGAAGCCCAGGTGGTCGTGTGGTCTAGCAGGACGGCTGCAGTGCAGGCGATTTGGTGTCACGATATCTCAGTAGCATGGGTTCGAATCCCGCGAGGGAAGAACAAAAAATTTGCGAAAGCAAATTTACAGATCTAACATTGTTGGGTTGATGTTTAGACGAGTTGTATATATGTATATATATATATCACCAAGGATTTGTATAGTCTAACTATACAAATCCTTGATATCACAAACATATAATCCTTTAAAACTTGGTTGATTTTGATAAATGACTAGCCTCGACTTTAAAATAAGAAAGCAATCCATTGAATAAATAGTTCTCAAGTTTAACTGAATCCCACCGAAAGATTGATGTCCATTCCAGTCTTTAAATCTCCCCATTCAGGCCGGGGTTGTGGCATCAGAAATTATTTTTTTCGTCTAGATGAATGGAATTTAATAAATTTTATTTTTTACAAGTTTCTAATTTGAAGTTTATTTGAAACTACCAACTTTGTAATTTCTGGTCCGTCCAAGTTTACGTAATTTTAAACATGTGATTATTAAACATAATTTGTTCAATGAAAATTTAAAAATCTTATTTCATGTAGAAGAACATTTTCAAATTTTATTTGAGGCATTAATTTCAAGAATATGAGAAAAAAAATCAAAATTGAAAAAATATTTCAAAACATAAGTAAAAAATTTCATTAATGGATGTATGATAAACATTTCAAATTTAATTAAGAAAATACAAATGTTATTGAATAAAACTTAAATTTGGAGGAGTGAAAAAGAAAAAGCAATTTAAAAATTGCCCTGTATATTTTAAGGTCCGTTCTGGTCTTTAGTGTTACCATTATCAGTGATCGAGTTTTACTGGAGTTTTAAAAGCTTCTAAATACACACAAATGTGATAGAGTTGTTTTTTGAGATAAACATGGGTAAAATATCATTCCACAACATTAATATTGTACTGAAACGTTTTATTGGAAGATATTGGGGTATATTGGGGTAAAAAGTCATTTTGTGATCGTAAGCGGCTGACAAGAACGGAACAAGTTTCAATGAAAAAAGTGATTTAGAATTAAATATATTCATAAAATAAAGTATTATTGGTGTTAAAATAACATAGAAATGCCTTAAATGATATTTTTATTCAATAATATAATGTTGAAACTGTTTTTTTAGGTATATTGGGGTATATTGGGGTATGTTGGGGTATATTGGGGTAAAAAGTCGCACCCCAAAGAGACAACCCCGACCAAATCACAGGCACTTGTTTCTATCCATTGGAAGACCCACTATCAACATATATATCGTATATATACATTGATAGTGGGTCTTCACATAGATGTTATTACATTCTATTACATCTATGGTCTTCCAATGGATATCCTGTAGACCAAATACTGAAATACTCAAATAGCGGAAAACTATAAACATCAAGAACCGATAGAAATCTCATTATATTTGATCAAAAAGACGAAAATTCATCTAAATATGAAAATTAATCTAGTTCCTATCTATAAAATATTGTAAGAATGTATACTTTTAAATTTACTTGCCAGTATTGTTAGAAATTAATAAAATCTGTATTTTTCAAAAGTTGAAATGGCCGCTTCGTGTCAAAAAGTAACGGTGTGATCGATTGGATGATTGGGATGCATCTTGGACGTTGATTGGCCAATCAACTCGATACCAAGATGTCAGCCCCCATGTATTGTTGACAATTACTGAGTCAGTGCACGAAAGTGTATTTTATCTCAAAATACATTGTTTTAAAACATAAAAAAGAATTTAAAGCATAAATGTACGTTTGAAATAATATTCCAGCATATAAATTCATTGAGAAATCTTTTCTAAAAACCCAAAATACGGAAAGATGTCACATCTCAGCACATATTTTCATAATGTGTTATAGTAGTCTCAGATATATACCATATATAATTTACTAACCCGAATAATTCAGTTGTTATATTCCGCTGATCTATGAAGGTTACATTAACCTCGTGTGGGAGAAAATCGGACACAGGAAGGGCTTGAATTATTCGAGTTAATAATTTACCAGAAGTTAGTTATCGGTGCAAAATCATTGAGATCTTACACTTGTTTCCCTTTCTTCTTCGTTGAATACACAGTCAGACTCTTTTTGAGTGTATGAGGGGCCTTGGTGGCCGAGTGGTCTAAGTAGTTACAAATGTACTACTGTAATCACTAGCCAGTCAACACTGAGGTTGTGAGTTCAAATCCTGCTCTTGTGGATGCACTCGACTCCAATCTTTATTGACTAGGATTGTCAGTTTTCCTATCGAAGGTCGGTGGTTTTCTCTGGGCACTCTGGCTTCCTCCACCAATAAAAACTTGTAGCCATGAAATAGCCTGAATGCAGTGCTTTAAAGTGGTGTTAAACACCAAAAATCAATCAATTGAGTGTGTGACTCTTGCTCGTGAAGCTTTCCTCCTCATGATTATTAAATCCAGCAGCACTACATGCCAGTAGCTTCTTACAATATTTATCTACAAATTATAACAAAGAAACGCTGTTATCAGGTAAAGTTTTTTTTATATCAAACAATTATTAAAAATGATTGGGTGTTTAATTCCGTCCTATATTTGTTGATATGTTGATAAATATACATTTTATTCAAAGTCTCATGCAAACAAGACTCAAAAGATTTTGAGTTCTTTGTAGAATGAAAAATTCGGGAAATTTTCCTGATTTTGTTTTTTGTATTTTATTAATTTTTTACCGAAATTGGGGACTTCATCCCCATATAATCATGATAATGAATCTGTTTTTTTTTTGCGCTTCAACAGATCATTCCAATAGATTTATTATTTGTTGGGTTGACCTACCTTATTCTTGTTATTTACTGTGTATATATATACAAAGCAACACGTCAAGAGTCTCAGACTATCTGGCCTTTGTTAGTCTTGTATGTTTTGTTATTTCAGTTCATTCATATGTTTCAAGTTTAGTATGACATCCATTTTCACTGAAATAAAACACATTTTTATTAAGTCGGCCTCTATGTGCAAGATTTTCTTGCTACATGTAGGTTGAAGACCCATTGATATCCATCTGCTGTTATCTGCTCTTTGGTCAGGATGTTGTCTCTATGACACATTCCCCATTTCCATTCTCAATTTTATATAAAATATATATATTAGACTAAGACAGACATAAAAAATAATATTAGTTTTGCTTGAATTTAAAAAAACGGGACCCAACCAACAGTGCATATATCTATTCAAAGACCAGTGTCTTCCCTAGAAAATTTCTCATGCATGGTGGGTCCATGGTTAATTTGCAACGCGGCGCGCAACGCTCCTTTTATTCAGAACTATTTACACTACATAATGTATATATTAAAAGCAATATACCAATCTAATTGTTTTATTATAGTTATAGCAATTCATACAACTCTAAAGCATTTATCACAGATGAGAGGAATAAATGAAAGACCTTAAGTTACAAACAATAATAAAAATAAAAATAATCCAGTCTGCAATAGTTATTTACACATAATGTCAGGTACACCTTATTTTGTTGATATTTCCCTCTGTTTTAACTTTCCAAAGGTCACTACACATTTGTCAAAATCAAAAGCTTCCTCCTTTGGTCCTTCAATTGATATATGCATTAAACAGTTCAGCACTTTTTGGCATAGTCTGTTTCTCAAGCATGTTTTCACTCTGTTCAAACAGGAAAAACATCTTTCACAATCAGCTGTTGAAACTGGCAAAACAAGACCAATTGCTGCATACTTAGACAGACAAGGATACAAAGTTCCAAGACTGGCAACTTTGTTCATTGTCTTCCTAAATGTCATGTCTTTACATTCTTTCACTAACAGTGTTCTCAGTGTTTCCCATTCTTCCAGAACTTCTATTTCACTTCCAACTGACTTGAAATGTTTGGCTAGAGTCTGAAAAAAATATTGTAGTGCAGGGATTATATGTCTAAAACTTCAGTTGAATAATCATACTGTATGTGTATGGTCCAGCTTGATAAATAAAAAGGTTTTACTATTTGTTTATAAGTTTTTCCTTATCCTCAGACGATAAGTAGTAAGATTTATTTGTATTTTAAATATATATTTCATAACTAGTTATATATTGAAAACTTTAAAGTACAAACCTTCAATTTTAGACTAAAAATTACTTAACTTTTTTTTCTGTAAAAGTCATTATCAAAACTGGAGAATGAATTATACAATTTTTTCAATATTCAACTTGAAGCAGGAAAAACAGATCAATATTTATTATTTAATATCAGCTATTTTATGAAACTATTATGGAGACAATTGAATAAGCATTCGAAAACGAAATGCTGCATTCTAGTCAATTTAGCAAAAATATCAGTTTGATTTAAAATATATATTTCATGTGTGTAGTAGATTGGCCAATTTTAATTCTTTCTTATATCATTATATATTCAATTGATATGCCTAGATATTGGCATAAATCCTGTGATTATTTATGGCCTTCTTGAAGTCTCATAATATGTGAAAAGACTTGTTCAATATTATTCCAAATCAAAATATCAGTACATTGAATAAGTAACTTAGGCAGTTTTCTTGGATATTATTCTAAATGTTCAACTGAGTCCATGTTTTCTTGAGTGCAGAATTTGGCAAAGCCATAAAATCAAATATCAATGAAAAACAAAATTTTTCTTTTATCAACAAAAATTGGTGTCCACGAAGTCATGACAGTATCACATTTGTGTTGTCCTGACTTTCATATTGTGAAAACTTGTGTATTGATATATGAATTTTAAAAGGATGAAAAAAACTATTTGATATTTCTTTTGACCAAATCAGCAACAAATTGAAACCCTTCCAGAAAAAAAGGTAAAAACACAGAAAAACAAGAACAACAAAAAATCATTGTCCTAACTTGGTAATGACATTATATTTATTGGGTTAAACCAGTCTTTTTACTAAAACAAATTAGATTCACAAAAAAGTCTTGACTTTTTGGCTGTGACTTTTTGTCCTGTGACTTTCTGTCCTACATTATTTATGACCTGTCTTTTTGTATTATTAAATGTAATTCAATTACCTGTTAAACGTAAACATTTTTAAGAAATATCTCTTTATTTTTGGTGAAATTAATTATTGATATATTATATCGGCATTGCTTGAAAGATCGTCAATGTCGGATGAGGAATTTATATCTTCTACTTGATTATTTTCAACAAGTAACGGCTCAAACTGATACGGTTGAATATCTAAAGTTTGAGAATTGCCTTGAAAACTGCTGTCAACACCGTCCATTGTTTAATTTTACAGGAATATGATCGACTTCGTCCTTTTTGAGACATTTTCTCAGATTGTATCCACTGACGTCATCACGATCACGTGACCGGTATCTCATTAAAAATCAAAGATTACGACAAGCGCTGGATTCTTTGACCATTAAAAGGCCGTTAAATGAGGTTTTGACAAGAAAAAATTATTACAATATGTTATTTGACCAATATTTATTAATTAATTAAAAAAAAAAAAAAAAAAAAAAATTGTGTCAAGTCTCCTTTAATGAACTACAAATAATAAGGAAAGTCAGCTGTTTTAACAGTGAACATAAACTACAACTTTTCATATGTTGAGAAAACTATGATTGTTTCAGTGAATTAAGATAATTCTATCACCATCATAGAACTTTTAAATTATATTTAATGCCAAAATTGGTTTTTCCAGTTTGCATTATATTTATTTGACTTGTGTAAACCTATCATATGTATGCATTCAAAGAACATCATAAGCTATTTTTTGTTAATTTCTTATTGTGTTGTTTATTGCCATTTTGTACTTGTAATAATATTCCAAATATTTGATAGTCATGACATAGATTTTAATTTTTTCTTGCATTTTTTTTAGATTAGCTAAAACAACAAAAGCTAACAGAAATGTCAGAATCAACAGCTTTTAGACAAATGGATGAGAAGCATGTATCAGTTGATGTTCATCTTATGCTTTGGTCACCAAAGTTTGACTTGGTAGCACTCTCTAATGTTCAAGGGGAGGTAATATCTGAAGTTAACTTTTGTAAACAAAATAAAAACGAGAGTTACAAAATGTAAAAAGCTATGAATCTGATAATACATTACTGATAATATTATTATTCATCAATTCTTCATACCTACCAACTGTCAATATTTGTGTGGTATTTTCCCTATGAAAGCTCCCAAATGGATATTTTGAAAGAGAAATTTTATCCACAATTTAAAACAAAACTATCAATTACCATGGCTATTGGTATGTAAAAGTATAAACTTAAAAGAAGCCAAAAAACAACAACATCAAAACACATTTGAAGGCCCCCTTGAATGTTATTTTAGGACTAAAGGAACCATCTAGCACACAAAGCCCCCATGGCCATTTTGAAATGTTGGCAGGTATGATTCCTAAGATTCTGGTAGAAGTACAAATTCCTTTAAAGAAGTACTTCTAAACCATTTAGAATATTTTTAACATTTTCAAATACCTTTAGAAGAACATTGAATGTTTGCCTACTCTACTCCAGAAAAGGGTGTATGTTTTGCAAACTAATATACATTTGTTCTAAAGCTTACTTTACTTAAAAAGATCTTATGGGAGATCTTTAATTTTTTTATTTATATAAGTTAACATAGGTGAAATTGGGAATGAATTTAAAAAAAACAACTTTACACATTATGTTACTGTTAGGTGAAATACTGCTAAATATCAAACTGTTGATTCATTATTATTGATGGTATGTCTGTAGTTGTGGTCCTATAAACATAATCATGTTGATACAATCGTGTCTAAATATGAACTTTTTTAGATATATACATGATATATATGCTAAATTATGATTTTGACCCAAATAATGCGGTTCACTGAAAGTGAGAGAAAAGCTTAATGTCCTATGGACACTTATATAAAAAAAATGTGGTATGCTTGCCAATGAGACAACTCTCCACAAGAGACCAAAATGACACAGAAATTAACAACTCTAGATCACCGTACGGCATTCAACAATGAGCAAAGCCCACACCAGATAGTCAGCTATTTTAGGCCCCTAAATGACAATGTAAAACAATTCAAATGAGAAAACTAACGGCCTAATTTAGTTTTTATCATGTTCTAAAGAACAAAACAATTTAGAAAGGTTCATAGAAATTCATGTTAGATAATCAGATTATATATGCTATTGTAGGTTGTATTACACAGATTATCATGGCAGAAAGTTTGGTCAGTGGCTCCTCCTGGAGATGATGTCAAAGTTACTTGCCTTGCCTGGCGACCTGATGGAAAAGGTATTGTACTTAATATAAAACTAAAGTGGTGATATAGTGGAAATCATTGCAAGTTTACTTTTATGCATGTACCAATTTTTGTCAGTTGATAGTTTTTCAAAAAAAAAAAAAAATAATAATAAATTGTGAAATACATAATGTTAATAGTGTACCTTGAGCTGACTTTTTAAAGTACAGATTCTACAAGCTCAAAAAAGAGGGTATGATAAGACAAAAGCCAGTTACATACCTTGCTTTGTTACTACTTCATGTACTTTTTAAATTTAAAAAAAAAATTCTCCAATGATTTGGTTTCTGCAAAGGTTCAAAAAAGCTTTCATTTATTTTTTTCAACTTTTTTTTTTATATAAGTACACATACTAATAGTGTTAGACTAGGCATGGAAACAACTGTTCAAACTTGTTTGAATGAAGTTTCAAAGTAGTTTGTTTAGTGTTTTTATGGTACATACAACTATTACAGAACCATGCTCTTTTTAACATCTTAAATGAAAAGCCAATTACTATTGATAGATCTGTATAGGTGATAGGTGTCAGAGCAATGCAGTCTCCTATAATAGGTTAGGGCTATTCCCCCCCTCTCCCCCCCCCCCCCCCCCCCACATGGAAGCAAATTCTTTTAAATTTGGTTGTATTTGAAATACCAAAACCCAACTGGAGTGTGATTATATTTATTTTTTATTTCCATGAGACGTGGGGGTTAGAAAAAGTGCCATCCCTGAGGGCACATAGTATTTTCTGAAAGAGCCCTTAGCTTCCTTTATAGTTTTTATACGACTGCAAAAATTGAAAATGTTTTGGTGGTATATTGGTATCACGTTGGAGTCAGCGTTGTCGTCGTCTTCGTCCGCATACTTTTGGTTTTCGCACTATAACTTTAGTTTAAGTAAATAGAAATCTATGAAATTTAAACACAAGGTTTATGACCACAAAAGTAAGGTTGGGATTGATTTTGGGAGTTTTGGTTCCAACTGTTTAGGAATTAGGGGCCAAAAAAGGGCCCAAATAAGCATTATTCTTGGTTTTCCCACAATAACTTTAGTATAAGTAAATAGAAATCGATGAAATTTAAACACAAGGTTTATGAACATAAAAGGAAGGTTGGGATTGATTTTGGGAGTTGAGATCCCAACAGTTTAGGAATTAGGGGCCAGAAAGGGCCCAAATAAGCATTTTTCTTGGTTTTCGCACCATAACTTTAGTATAAGTAGATAGAAATCTATGAAATTTAAACACAAGGTTTATGACCATAAAAGGAAGGTTGGGATTGATTTTAAAAGTTTTGATTCCAACAGTTTAGGAATGAGGGGCCCAAAGGGTCCAAAATTAAACTTTGTTTGATTTCATCAAAAATTGAATAATTGGTGTTCTTTGATATGCCAAATCTAACTGTGTATGTAGATTCTTAATTTTTGAACCCGTTTTCAAATTGGTCTACATTAAAGCCCAAAGGGTCGAAAATTAAACTAAGTTTGATTTTAACAAAAATTTAATTCTTGGGGTTCTTTGATATGCTGAATCTAAACATGTACTTAGATTTTTGATTATGGGCCCAGTTTTCAAGTTTTTCCAAACCAGGATCCAAAATTGTTATATTAAGTATTGTGCAATAGCAAGAAATTTTCAATTTCACAGTATTCAGCAATAGCAAGAAATCTTCAATTGCACAGTATTGTGCAATAGCAAGAAATTTTCAATTGCACAGCATTGCGCAATAGCAAGAAATCTTCAATTGCACAGTATTGTGCAATGGCAAGTATTTTCAATTGTACAGTATTGCACAATAGCAAGAAATATCTAATTGCACAATATTGCACAATAGCAAGAAATTTTCAATTGGAGTTATCTTTCTTTGTCCAGAATAGTAGTTGAATCAATTTAATCATTGTTTTATACAATATACAATGTATATTCACTTTTACTACCAACTGATCAATTAAAACAATCTTTACCATTCAGTGATAACAAGCACTTTTTTTTTTACATTTTAATATTTTATGATGTATTTAAATGAGTAGTTATTGTTGCAAACTCCATTAGTAATTTGAATTGAGATCAGTTTTGAAATAGGGGAAAGGGGGATGTGAAAAAAAAATTTTGGGGGGGTCAATTTTTCTCATTTCAGATTTCATAAATAAGTAGAAAATTTCTTCAAACATTTTTTTGAGAGGATTAATATTCAACAGCTTAGTGAATTGCTCAAAGGCAAAAATAAATTTTAAGTTTATTAGACCACATTCATCCTGTGTCAGAAACCTATGCTGTGTCAACTATTTAACAACAATCCAAATTTAGAGCTGAATCAAGCTTGAATATTGTGTCCATACTTGCCCCAACCATTCAGGGTTCAACCTCTGCGGTCGTATAAAGCTGCACCCTGCGGAGCATCTGGTTTTACATATATTTCATATTCTGTATTTTAAGATACTTTTTTTACAACCTTTTTCCATGTTTTAGTTTTAGCTGTGAGTTATACCTGTGGAAAGATAAATCTTTATGACATAGAAAATACAGAGGTTCTACACACAATTGAATTACAAGGGGAAATAACTAGCTTAACTTGGATAAACCAAGCCATACCAGAAGGAAACACCTGGTCTCCAGAACCATACCTAGAAGACGATTTTAGCCAATTTTTACCCAAGCTTTTACCATTATCTAAGAGGTAAATATAATTTCTAAGGACAAAGGAAAACAATTTTGATTTAAGAAATAAGATAACTTGTTCTATAAGGTATCACTTTTTTGATAATATCATAGTTTCAATTAAAAGATTAGATATAAGATACCTTAAAAAAAAAAATATCTCCTAGAGGTTGATTGGTTTTTATGAAAAAGATATATTTCTGTAAAATAGTCTTTAGTCTTAAGGAAGTTCACTTGTCATGTTTTGGGATTTTTGTGAGATTTTCGGAATCCTCTGGCTTTATCCATTTGAATGCCTTAAAAATATTTCCCCATTGACCCCCATATTTCTTTTTATAAATCTTTTACATGTATGTATAATGATAAGCCATCTGTAAAAGTCTTGTTAAATTTTAATTATTTTGAATAGTTTTTGAAAAACTTAAACTTGTCAATGATAAGCTATGAAAAGTCAAGAGAGAATATTTTCCGGCCAAAATTTCATTGGCTAATTTCTCGAAAACAAGCACATTGACATATATATTTTTTGCATTTTGATTCCTTTATTAATCCCCTATCAATATAAACTAGTGTTTTGAAAAGTTGATTATTTTGAAACTGAGAAGCAATTTGAACTTTCACCACTTAATAGTTCAAGGTAATTGGTTATTTTGTGTAAATTCATTCATCATTGCAAGTAAATGTTCTATCAATTGTATAATGCATGTTATATAAATATCATTATGCTTTCAGCTACAGTCCACTGAATACTAAAGGAACTGCATCGTAAGTTGTAACTTGCATATTCTTAAGGATAAATGTCCAGCATTGTAATAATGGAAAGTATGATAATGAATTCTGTATTAAATAAAAAAATAAAAAATAAATACATGAATTAGTATGGCGTTCATTATCACTGTGCTAGTATATATTTGTTTAGGGGCCAGCTGAAGGACGCCTCCGGGTGCGGGAATTTCTCGCTACATTGAAGACCTGTTGGTGACCCTCTGCTGTTGTTTTTTATTTGGTCGGGTTGTTGTCTCTTTGACACATTCCCCATTTCCATTCTCAATTTTATTATATATATGCATATTTGAAAAGTAGAAAAATATTTCCTGGAAAGATCGTAGCACAACACATTATTAACATATTATGCATTGTGTGTCAGTTTTGCAGGTCTTGTGATACAGAATGTTTTTTATAATATTAAATTAAATTCCAAACAAAAAATAACTTTTTCAAATACATTGCCATTAATCAAACAGTAAACCATGATCAATTTTACAATCCGCATAAACAAAAGGAATTAATGTAATTCTTTTTTAATTCTGTTTTCTTACTGAATATATATTAGAATTCGCATTTTTTGCAGAGAAGAAAATGTGGAAGACAGTAAAAAGTTAAAAGATCAGAAAGAGTAAGATATCTAATACCTCATGTTGCACTGTTTGTTTTAATTCCTATTTTAGGGTAATTGTAAAGAAGTTAGGTAATTGTATGGTTAAAAGAACATAGCCAATCCTTGACAATCTCAATATCAGTTTTTCACTCCCTACCACAACATCAACTTGATTTCCCCTCTTCTCATATATGAATTGTGTATATTGTTATTAGTCAATTTTAGTCCATGATTTCTCTGATGTTAGATAATTCAATCATCTAACTACCGTAATTCTTTCTTGTAAAATGCAAGGTTCTGATTTAATGGGTGAAGAAAAACTTCTTTTAGGAGAAAATTCAGTATTTCTGACAAACAAGGGAAAGATATTCCAAATACAAATAACAACACACATATCAGATGTCCAAAGGAGGTGGATTTCATCAGGACTTTATTTAAAAATTGCAAAACGGAGATGTCTCCTCTTTTAGATTTGATTGGGATTTATATTTTGCATGTGTGGGCCAACAGGTAAAGGGGCATTAAATGTTACATTGACTTTCTGTCCAAGTTCTGTTTGTCCCAATTTTGTTTCTGCACTCTCACTTAAGTTTTACTCATTCAAATTTTATAAAACTTGTACACAATGCTAAGAACCAAAACAGAGTTTGATTTGGGCAGTAAGTCATATACCATTTTAGAGTAATGCTCCTTTATAACATGGGAAATTCCACACTGCTTTGTTTTGCACTCTTACTTAAGTTGGCCTCATGCAAATTTTATCAAAGTCATACACATTACTAAGAACAAAATCTCCCAGACAGAGATGTAATCTGGGCGGTGAATCACTTACTGCTCAGAGTTATGGAGTTATAACTTGGAAAATTGCATGTTTGCCTTAGAAATAAATTTAAAAAAAACAACAGGAAAAATATGAAAATAACACACAGCACAAAAATAAGTTAGAATAGATCAATTGAACTCTTATAAAAACTAGCAGTGACATCAAATGCTTTCATGAATATTTTCACATACTTCGTGGGTATCAATTTTTCGTGGTTTGAGTAAAACTTGCATGTTCATGGATATTTATTTTCGGGGTTTTGGCAAAGTTGGCATACATGCCGTCAGAAAATTGGCATTTCGTTGAATATTTAAATTCGTGGTTCCCCTGTACCCTCAAAATCCGCGAAAATTGGTATCCAACGAATATTATTGAATCCACAGTAAACAATGCATATATTCAAGCTTTAGCAGGGATATTCATAGATATAGGAAACTATGGTATGAGTGCCAATGAGACAACAACTCTCCATCCAAGTAATAATATTCTCATACACATTCTTCTTTTCTTTCTCTTTTCATTTTATTTTTATTTTCAATGAAATTTCATTGTTGTTGATCTGAGCATCTCAATATTTTTGATTGTCTTATATCTTAACTACAACAAGTATATTGTATCTGTTGATTGCAAAATGCATGATCAAGTTTTTAATTGCCAGGTTGAACCTTTTGATAGCTAGCTGTGGAAAACAAGACATACACATGTTTGCCTATGGTGTTTATCCAATTGTTGTCATGGCAGTAGATCAAATAAATGGTGTTACAGTGAGTATAAGGATTTCATTGAGTATTGATAGCAGATTTTCTTACTTTCTCAGAACTGTTGAAATCGATGTAGGGTTTGCTTTATCTTGTGGCTTATACATCATTATTTTGATTAAGTGCATAATAAAATACTCGACAAGGCCTCCATAGAAATGAAAGGTAAGGTCTGTAATGTCTGACATTGTTCAACAACTCTTATTTTGAGGAAGAATTTTAGTGTTGACTGTCTTATTTACACTTTTAATTCCTCTTTAAATTTAACTGTCGAGAGTGGATAAATATCGTATTACACGAGATTTGGTGGTAGAATCTGTTTCTCTAATGATTTTCAAACAATATGCAGGCAAATGTATTCCTTCTTTTCAAATGATCTGCAACAAGATGTGTTCTTTCTATGTGACGTCATCAGGCATGGTCGCCTTTTTTCATGCCGTCACAATAGGAAATTCAGAGGAAAGCAAGAAAATTCGACGTCATAATCAGATTTTAATCAATGAAGAACTGAGATCAAACGAACCACACATTGATTAAATTTTGTTATACAATGGGTGTGGAAAGTGATAAATTGATGAAGAGTTAGAGAAAATACTTTATACATTTCAGATTGATAAAATCCATACAGCTGCTGTGTCGCAGGATCTGAGAAGTCTGGTGATAATTGCTGAAGTCAGCCAGGAGTCAAATGACAAAAGCATGTTTAAAATATTGACAGTAAGTTTTATAAAAGTTGTTAAAAGTGGCTGTAAGATTGTTAGATGCATTTGTGAGATTAGTCAGATAAAAATACCGGTAATTGCAGTTTACGTATTTCGTCACACAACAATTTTTTTTATGCCCCTACTATGGGCATTATGGTTTTCAGTTTGTGCATCCATTTGTTTTTCCGTCCATCTGTCTGTACGTCTGTTTGTCCAGCTTCAGAGTAAACTTTATGATGAAGTTTAAGTCTCATCAAATTGAAACTTAATATACTTGTTACTTATGATATGATCATTCTAATTTTACTTCCAATTAGAGTTTTGACACGAATTTTACAATCCACTAAACATAGAAAATGATAGTGTGTCTGTGAGTGGGGTATCCATGTACTATTGACACATTCTTGGTTTATAAATTTTAATTAGCATTTTGTAGATAACCCTGTTCTTCTTTTCTTCGATCTAATCTAACATATAAAAATAATTATTTTTTTTGTCCTGGAAAACAATTCAAATGAAAAATTTGATGTATTCCAAATTGATTTAGTATGGTCTTTATACTTGTACCATGCTATTGTCACATCCAAATTCCTTGTTTCACAGCTAAATACAAAATAAATTTTAATCAATAGCTGCATATTTAACGTTAGATCTTTTGTGTTAGTTATATGAAAGTATTCATATTTCTCCATTTTTGAAAAAATGGGGAAAAATGTAATCTTGACTGAAAAATACAATCTAGAACCGTTAAAGAATGAAAAAGATAAATGATATGAAACATTTCTATTAAGAACTTTTAAACATGTCTTAAAATTTATAATATTGGATTGTATATGAAAAAAATATACTAGGTAAGTTGGAAATTTGATGAGTACTTTTATAGTATGATTCCTAGACAACAAACCAATAAAGAAAGATTAAATACTGTGAATTCATTATTATTTGTTGTATACCAATTTTCATTGATTTTGTGGGTACAGATAAATCATGAATTTTAATGATCAACAAAGTATAAATTTGCCATTGGGTTATCAGACCGGCGTTTTGCATTTGCAATGATCTGCATTTCATTTGCGCCAAAAAACTTTTTCATTTGCGCCATTATTTTTACAGGTAAATTACAGGTGAATAGATATAAGAAGATTTGGTATGAGTGCTAATGAGACAACTCACTATCCAAGTCATGTTATTTTTCATTTATCATTATAGACCTCTTCTGTTAGCCAGTTGTACAAATGTTATGAATTTTCAATCATAACATGTATATAACTGTTGTCCCCTGCTCACCACAGGGAGACAAAAGAAGGCCTACTGGATACATCTTCAGACTTTTTCCTTGACCATAGCCGTAGTTCTTTAGCTTTCGTCTTTCGATCATCTGCCACATGTTTATGCTTGTTCTGTGGTTTGACAGTAGTCAGCTGAATTCGTGGTAACTCTAGCTTTACACGATATTATGGTTCATCAGTAAGATATGTTTTTTTTTTATGGTTCAGGACACTGACCTTCCAATGTGTATGATCGGCTCGTTTTAGTGTGCAATAAAAATTTACTTATTTATTAAACCTAAGTGAACAAAATTTATAAGATTTTACCAATGGTATTGTACATGCGCAAGTATGAACTTACCAGTAAATCTAATTAGGAGCAAATAAAAATCGGCGCAAATGAAAAAATGAAATCGGCCCAAATGAAAGAATGAAACTTTTTAAAATCGGCGCAAATGTCATACTTTGACAAAACTTTGAAATGTAAGAAATATCCCAAAGATGCAATTAGATGCACAAAATTAGTACTTGTGAAAATGAATAAATCTACAGAAGTGTGGTTCCTGTTCATGTTGTAACAGAATATTAAAATAACAAATGATGGTAAAAATTATTTCAGAAAATCATTTTTTTTGCAGTACAACACCTCATTGGTGGCTTCAAGAGACAAAGAACTAAGAATGTTAGCATTGAAATGTGGACAGGTGGCATCATTAATAGCTGTAAGTGTTTATTATTTATTGGCTTAAAAGTGTGGCTTCTTTTCAATTATTTAAAATATGAAATTTTCCCATTATGATTTGTAATAAAAACAGTCTTTGTAGGAAAGCTTTCTAGTTATTTTTATATGATTTAATCAGCCTTCACGATTAACCTTTGGGTCAACAAGCCACGAAGCTCAATTTTTTGAAAATTTTAGTTGGATTCTGTTGGCTTGTAGAGAAGAATTCAATATCTTGAGAGAAATGTCTTGTATAGATCCATCCTTCATGGTAGGACAAGATGGAGCCAACAATTAATTTGATTCATTTCAAACATATCTAATTTAATTTTTTAGTTTGGTTTAGCTTTTGAAAAAGTGTACTGGTTTCATATAAAGCCAATATCAATTTTGTCTTGCTAGTTTCTATAAATATGGTGCAAATGAAATACACTTTAGGAGGCTCGCGGGTACAAAAATTTTAGCAAAAAATTAAACATTTGTTTTTTCATAACAAATTTGATTTATTGTACTCTTAGTTATTACAATATGATATGATACAAAAAAATGACTAAAAAAATCAATTTGGTTTGGTCCCAGATGACTTTTAAAATGTTTATATCATTGAAAAAGCTCCAAATTATCTCCCTTTGGTGCAAAAATGCTATTTTTTGGCATTAAAATTGAAATATCTTTTTTTACTCATCGGTGACCTATATTTTTTTATTATTGTTTTTCGAATAAGCTATTACATTAACTAAATAGTTGTAAAATTTAAGCGATTTCTGTAATTAAGTTCTTTTTTTATTTCGATATTTACCCCTTTTTTCCTCTATTAGTTCAACAGAAAAAAAGTACCTTTACAAAAATGTATGCTTCTTTCGAAGGCAAATTGCGAGTGTAAATGATCAGTGACTCCTCTTTTTTATTTTATTTTTCTATTAGCTAAGATAAAGTTCATCTATAGAAAAAAATAGCGAAATCTTATATTAAATAAAAAAATTGATTTAGACCCGTGAGCCCCTTAACTTAAACAAATGTCCATTCAAATTAACAAATATTTTAAACTTAGAGTCTGTGCCAAACTGTTTTATGGTTTGCTGTTTCTACTATATATTCTATCTTAACAGTTCTGTCTGACAAAAAAAATTTGTGTCTGACATTTTGTTGGTCAGACATAAATGATACACTGAACTTGTATTTTGAAACAGATATTTGAAAATGTTAAACTGTACAAGAAGATAAGAAAATTAATTATGTTAAACCATTACTGCCTCTTTATTCATATCTTCAAAAAAAATATACCATGCTTATAAAGACATATTCACTTACTTTTTCAGTACCTACAGTTAACAGTACAACAGATGTCAGAATCCTGGGAAGATATACTAATGGAGATGGACTCCAAATTGTTAAAATTTGCACAAGAAAAAAAGGTTTGTAGCTCATTGTTCACAGATTTGTTATAATTAAATTGTTGTTATGCCACCCCTCATATATGGGGGTAGGGCATATGTAAAATGCATCTGCGAAAAAATGTTTTTCTTAAGATTTTTGTGTAGAGAATAAGTAAAGACATTTGTCTAAACTACAACATTTTGTGGAACTCTTGGATATGGCAGAGCACAACAAGTGTACACTTCTACATCATGGTTTCCATTGCTGTATTCGTGTTTTCTTAACATCGAGTTGGAATGGATTTTTTGTAACTTTCATTATACATGTATGTAATATTGTGATGTCAAGTTTTAATGTCTGGAATGAAAGCTTTCTTCAGTTTTATGCATTTATTGGTAATTTATACAATTGCACCATTCTTTGAAAGTTAGAATTTGATAAATTAAGGACTAGAATGCTGACTTGGCAAGGGAATTATGTTCTAACTTATACATCTTATATTTTGGTGTACTTCCCAAAATTAATTTCCGTTCTCTAACTTAAGTTTGCCTCAAGAAAATGTTATGAAACTTACAAACAATGTTTGTAACCATAAAACTCAGATCAAGTTGGAATTTGGGTGGTTTCACTTTTGCAGTTCTTTACTTATGTCCCATTATTTGTGTGCCAAAGATGCATTCTTCATTTATTTAAAGTTCGAGCTTTACTAATATTACCCTTATTTTCTGTCCGCCACAAAATAGCCTAAATGCGGTGCTTACAAATGGCTTTAAAACACAAAAAATCAAATCAACTTATTCTCTGTCAGCCAAATTCAAATTAAAAGTAATGCTGTAACATAAACCGTATGGAAAATACACCTTGTTTTAAAGGATTATTTAAGTTTACAAAATTAATAGACTTTTGATATATCTCCTTTACAAGGGAAAATATTGTATTACGTTTTTGATAAGTTACTGTATACAATAACATTATGATATTGTTTCTTTCTCATTGAATCTTCATTATCTTGAATAATACATGATAATTTATACTTTTGCAGGCTACAGGCAGTGGTACAGTCAGCAATGATTTCCTTGAACTACTGCTGTTTGGGATACCAAGGTAAAGATAGGCTCAAGTAATATACACTGTAAATATGGTATATCAATTCTTTATAAGGAATATCATTAGCAAAAATTAAAAGGTGCACTCCATTTACAAGTGTGTGATGGTGTTTTTCGATTACTTGCCAAAGGTTGATAATTTTCTTTGAGTAGTATGGTGTCCTGCAATAATAGATTACTTGCAGGGAAATGAATGAATACAAAGAAAATTAAAAATCAATTCTTCAGAGAACAATTGAAGGTCTTTCCACCTCGATAATAAGAATGAAATTTAAAAATCGATGTTAGAAAATGTCACTCCTTGTTGATGTAATTTGGTTCTTCAAATTGATATAAAAAAATAAGATTAATAGGTATATATGCAGAAGACTTAATTGTTTTATTATGAACAGAAAATCATTTTTAGCAAAGGTCAAAATCTAGAACTTCAAATTGACCTTTGACCTTGACCTCAATTTCAAGGTCATAGGTCAGTGATCTCAAATCAAAAGACCCCAGGTCAATCATTTGTATGGTTGTGGAGAAATACTGATTTGAAATACATAGGGGAGAAAACTCCTATAAGGGTTAACCAAAACACTTTGACTGAGATACGTTGAAGTTGGGCCTAATTGTAAACAGTTATTTGGCAAACACATCATATCATTTACTGTCACAGTTTCTGTGGAATAACGATAACAAGCAAAATTCAACCCACGCTTGATTGAATTTCTTCACTTTGACATTCAGAGCACTGGGCAGAAATCACATTGCGTCAACACCGGGTGCAAAATTTAGAACATGACCTTGACTTTTGACCTTGACCTGAATTTCCTTCAAATGGACCAAGGACTTCATATTAAAAGACTGTAGTCCTCTACGACTTAAAACGTATGAATTTATCCAACAAATCGTCTTATCTTAAATTTTCAAAGGAAATAACTCCCATAAGATGTCTTCCGATTACTCAAGTCAAAATAAACCAAACCATTCTCAAGAGTAGACGAACAATTTGGTGAAAACAGTTTGCAAAAATCTTTTACGGTTTTAGAGATATAGCGATAACAAGAAAAAGGGGACGTGGGAAGAAACTCCTATAAGAATAAGTGTTCGGTCACACAGGGTGAGTTTTGAAACCCCCATTACTGTACAACATCATTGGCCAAAAAATCCATTCGATATGTTGTAAGACAAAAGGCATCTCAGACGGCAGAAGAAAAAAAAAAAAAAATAATCAGAAGAAAAACAAAAGGTCTTTCCACGAAAAGTGGAAAGACCTAATGATATTATTGACTCTTCAAAACAAACACACTGTAAATTGCAATAACACTGTTAATTTACAGCATTAGCATTTTAATAAAGATTTTTTTGGGGGTAAATAATCTAGAAATTGAAACTTTTAAATTGCTACAGAACTTTAAACTGCTAAAAATAATGAAATAATATATTTGTGTTGTACTCTTTATTTAATGATTATAAGAGTGAAATATTTTCTGTTTTTACTTGAATATTATACTTATTTCAGATCTTAAAAATTGCATATGTACAATTTACATAAAGATTACATTTTCCTACTACTCTTTCAAAAAATTGTTGAATTTATACTATATAAGCATTTTTTTTTAATTGTTTCTTTTAGATTTATACTCAATCAGAAACAAGAGAGCGATTGCAGCTAATTTCCTAATGCATGTAAAGCAAGACTTTGGTTAGCTTGCTTCATTTGTTTGTAAATTGTACAATTGTAATTGAGATAATGTCCAATCAAATTTGAATATGATACATAAAGGTTAAAATATGCCAATATATTGTTTGAAGATATAAATATTAATAGCCAACTTTTGAGTTCGATGCATTTCCATCAAAAACATTGGTTTTAGTGAACATCTTTCTTGCATTTTTTGGTGTCGTCACTTCCGTTTCAATGTTGAGCGAGTGGTTGAAAAACTGTAATGATATATTGCACGAATTATACAGCAAATTGAGTTCTCATAATTGACTTCCAACACTATTATTGTTGTCATTAGGGAATTGTGATTAAGTACCTAGAGAACAAATATTATTTCTAGTTTATCCTGCACAATGACGATCACAAAGACGCTTAATGAATGTTTATAGTGCAGGGATACAGGTGATCCCCTCTATCTGGTAACTGAAGTCATAAAGGTGCGCATAATTGACAAAATTTTTCCGGTGACCGACGAACTCGAAAATGGTCTATTACGAAGATTGAATTAACATTTATACAAACAAAGCAAGCAAGCCTACCAAAGTTTTACTGTACAAGCATTAAGGAATTATCTGTAATGATACTTGCATAATTATTTTTTTTTAATTTAATTTTAGCTTGGAGCTTAAGTCTTTCCTGTTACATGAACTAACAGACAAGGTCAGTATATAAGGGAATGAAGGAAAAAGGAAATGCTAGTCAGCAATTTAATGGAAATGAAGCCTAGAGGCAGACAACAAAAAAATGACTATATTAAACAATTGCTCAAAGATCTGCCATCAATCACCAGAAATTTTCTACATGAAACATAACAAAACATACATGTCAACACTGATAACCTATACTATACAATCTTGATAACATCTACTCTCGCATTGTGACGTTGCTGATAATGCATGGTCTCATTTGAAGCCTTGATACAAGAGTTACGAAGTGACAGAGCAGGATGATGTAGGCATAGGTACGGACAATAAGGTTTATTACTTGAGTGAGGCATTGTTTGCAAGTTTTATCATAAGAGTTAATTTATCTCCCTTTCAACATCAATTTTAATGCATACTTTGTGGGAAAGAAATATTGTAAACACTGGAATTAAACTTAATGTGTTAACATTGACTATTTTTTTTAAAGTAGAGAGTTTATTCAGAATGATAAACTATTTCAGTACTTTTAGCTATCTATTGAAGCTATTTGTGTAGCACTGGTTCAAGCTCAAGTTTTGAACTTACTATCGATGCTAAGTGGATGCCAGAATAAAATATATAGTTCCACCTGAAAATCATGAAATAAGTGTGCATACATTTTAATCTTCACTATAAAGTCATTTTTTAATAATTCCTTTATATTTTATTAAAAGTATTTGCAATATTGTTTTCTCCAAAGTATTCATTGAAAATTGACAATTAAAGGGAGATAAGTAAACAACTTAATTAACATATGCATGACATATTTTAGGGATTGAAGAAACTAGGAATCTCTATAGAGACATCATATACAAATATACAGAAACTTGTCATCAATCACCTACAAGTGTAAGTCTATTACAGCATATATGTATTACTGTAATCACTGGTTTGTAGCTAAGTAATTTTTGTCTGTCCTTGACGGAGTCAAAAAGCGAGACATAGGTATTATGTTTCCGGCGTCCGCGGCGTAGAGGATGGCGTCAACACTGTATTAGTTTGTGATTAAGTTTAGTTTATGGTGAACCACAAGTGGTAGGTCAATTATATTTGGTATGCAGTTGAATAAGCATTGGCACATCTCATTTCCATGGAGATTATTTTGCCCTGCCCCCTCAGTCATGGTCTATTGACTTAGAAACTTTTGCTTATTTAACATATATTAGTTTGTGATTAGGTCAGTTTATGGGGAACCACGGTTGGTAGGTCAATGATATTTGATATGCAGTTGTATAAGCATTGGCATATCTCATTTCCATGGAGATAATTTGGTTCCGCCCCCTCAGTCATGGTCTATTGACTTTGAAAATTTTTGTAAGTAATCATGTATTTGTTTGTGATTAGGTCAGTTTATGGGGAACCACAAGTGGTAGGTTAATCATATTTGGTATGCAGTTGTATAAGCATTGGCACATCTCATTTTCATGGAGAATATATGGCCTCGCCCCTCAGTCACAGTCCAATGACTTTAAAACTTAGTTTACATGTATTAGTTTGTGATTAGATCAATTTAAGATGAACTGCTAATGTGAAATCAATGATATTTGGTATGCAAATTTGCAAGTATTGTTTCCATGGAGATTGTATAGCCCTACCCCCTCTTCGTGCTTCATTGCATTTGAAACTTTTACATAGTTTACAGGTTAATTTTTGTATTTAGATTTGAGAACAACTTATAATAAGTTAATGGTATTTGGTATGCAGTTGTATTAGCATTGGCACATCTTATTTACATGGAGATTGTTTAGCCATGTAACTCAGTCTTGGTTCATTGACTTTGAATGTTTGCATAACTTGTGTAAGATGTTAAGGTATTAATTGCTATTTTAATTTCAACATTTGCATAATCAAAATTACAAAAAGGCGAGCCATATTTTGTGATAACAGTTTGTATAAGTTTTTTTTTGTTTTTTTGTTATTGTTTTTAAAAGCTCAACTGATTTTAGATTACATTGACATCTGATTAGACAGGCACCTCCATGTCACAAGCAACTATTCATAGCATGCTGTTTAGGACTTTCAAACAAATTGAATTGTATATATGATTTATAAACAAAAAAATAATGTATTACCAATTTCCTATTTGTCCAACATGTAGTTTAAGTAACAATTGTGTTTGAGTTGTGTCGTTTCTTTTGTTGTCATCAGTAGGTTATTATGAAATAATTTAATTTTGGATGTAACACGTCTTCTGAGTGGCTGACGTTATTTTGTTATGAGCCCATAGACATAATTCAGTCATGTGACCGTGACGTCATCAACGGTTTTTTTCATGGTTTTCTACGGTTTAAAATGGAATTTAGAATTAAATTATAAGAAATGACTGTAATATTTTTTCTGTCTATTCGAAATAACATAAAAAATGTGGTGCACACTGTAAAATAACCTGCTATGTGCGTTATTCAGTGTGCACCAAATTTTTAATGTTATTTCTTCATAGACAGAAAAAATATTACAGTCATTCCTTAAATATATCTCTTTGCTTTAACTGTTGCCTTTTTGTTGTACTTTCAGTGTAAGCCAGTCATTATTGTATCACCTAAGTGAGTTACGTGGTATGTCACAATGGTATGATAGATTTGGTGTACTGGGCATGTCTACAAAACACATACAGGAAGCTGTCACTGCAGTGGGATCATTTGTATTAAAAACCAGTGAACTACAGCAGTAAGTTTGAATTCCTTTTCTGCAACTGAAAACTACAAACGCTTATCCCTGCAATATGATGTTCAAGACAAACAACAAATTTTTATCCCCTTGAAAATTCATGTTTCTTTAGAGTGTTTTTACACAGGTGTTTAATATTTAAATTTAGTATCCAAGCTCAAACATATAATACATGACATGTTCTTTGACTAGGAAATTGATTATATGTAAAAATGTATGTACAGCAATGTGGTTTATTATCTCCCTTGATTTTCATACAGTAATATTAATTTATAAACTACACTTTTTGATTCTTACATGGTTGGTGGTTGACTGTTGATGGACTTCTAATAGAAAATATGTTTGTGAGATAGCAAGAATTTTTATGATAAAATAGAAGAACACTAGCATATTCACTTTTAGAATGAGACTAAATGTAATAGACAAAAATAGTTATGAACTAAAGATAATCAACAATGTACTTTACATGTACATAATTGCTTGTCTACTTAACTAGTGCATATGGAAAGGAAAAACAGAATTTTTTGTTTTACATAAAATATTTTTAGTTTCTCTAAGAATTGTAGATAATTAATTGATATTTAAATTTTAGAGTGATAGATGACAGCATCAAGAACTTCAAGGCTTTTTTCTGTTGGTTGTATGTAGGTTAGTATGTTAGACCTTTTATGATTAATATTTTGTCTCCCCTGAGACATTGGACATGAAGGCGATACATAGTGATCCTATATTCTATTGTCCTTGGCATTGTCAGTGGAGTGTAAGGTTTATTTTATGAAATATTTATGCATAATCTTACTACAACTTGTAAGAACGATTTAAGGAATTAACCAAATTTCAAAATTTTTAAATCTTTTCTTAACAAAATGCTGAAGTAATCCACATTTCTTTTTTTTTTCATTTTATACTTTCACCCAAGTTAAGATTAAAATAAAAGTGTATGAATTTTATAAAAAAATAATCATGATTTAAAAGTACATGTACATGATTGATTATGATGAATTATAAGATTGAAAGAAAGGTGAAAGATACCAAATGGAGATTCAAACTATAAATAGAAAAAACCCCTGACAATACCATTGCAAAAAACGAAAATTCAACTGAAAGACAAACAATAGTACTCAAATATAACGTAGAAAACAAAAGACTGAGGAATACAAACCCCCACCAAAAACCAGAGCACCAGTGAAAACTATCACTTATTATTATACATTGCAAGGGAAATAACTCAATTTACCATACTATTAAAAATGTTAAAGGCATTTGTAAAAGCTTTCGTATTGCATGTAGAATTTGACATACAACTTATGTTATAAATTTTTTGTATTTTTAGCAATATTACAGTTGTCAGATGAAAAGGTACCAGCAGAACTAAGCAAGGTATAGTCTTGAAAGAGCAATATTAGATATATTAAGTTTCCACTCTCTTACTCAAATATTTTGCTGTCTGATAACAGTATATCAGTATACTGCTATGATGCACAAATACAGAAATTTAAATTAATTACATGACTTAATATTGATGTAAACATTACTGTTAATGGTAATTATGAAAGTTTTAAAGGTCCTGACAGAAATCATCTCAGTGGGTGTTGATGGCAGATATTTAATTGTTTGATAGATTTGTTCACAACTTCTATACAAATGACAATTTGGAGCTTGACATATCTGGCACCTGTTTATTGTTAAGACTGCATGTTTTCCTGTAAATTTTATTTATGCAGACTGTTTCCTTGAGGACTAGCAAAATAAAAAATCAAGTTCAGAATGTCAGTCTGGTACATGCAGAGTTCATAATTATTCATATTGCAGAACCATGATGTTCTTGTCCTACATATGCATCCAATTTATCACTAGATGTTCCTTGTGAACTTACTAAAATATGGCAAACACTTTTAATCTTTAAACTTTATGAATTCTGTCAACTGCTTTCTGTCAATTTTTTGGATTGTCTATTATTTTGATATTTGATTTTCATAGTCTAAGAAAGATAACTTTATTTTTCAGATGACACAACACGATATCAACTTTGTAGCACAGTTTTTAACAGACAACTTTGATCATTTTTCTGTGGTAATTATGAAGTCTTTGATTATATTATTTCTAATTATCAATTTTTTTCATTTTTTTTTCATATGAACTTGATTTTTTTAATATGGCTGATTATAACATTCACTTTTCATGTCCTAGTAAAACTTGGCTATTCAGGTATTCAGGTATTGATGAAAAGAAAGGGTATGGCAAGCTTAGTTATGACAAAAGACCCATAGTCTTATTTGCAAAACTGATAGCAAAGGAACCACTCTTATTGCTGTTCTTCATATATAAATGAAGCCTTTCACACCTAGCATAAGATCACACCTCACTTCTAGTTTTATTCAGACACTAGCACAAAAGTTGACCTATTATTTTGCTGTGTGTGAAACCGAACATCTTTGTATTGAAGTATTCAGATTGAGTGTCATATGAACAAATTACAGCTTTACAAAAAACATATCTACCAGGTTTTGTCAAAGAATCTCATAGTGACATACAGAACCAGAGCAAATGGACATCAAGATATTATTTTGGACAACTTGTCAGAAAATGATTGGTGAATAGTGCATGAACTCAGTTAAAATGCATAACAAGTTAGGAAGGAAAAGGAAAATTCCAATAGTAAACAGAGATATTGCATCAGGAATAAATTTGCCATAACTTTCATGTTATTTTTCTCTCCATCACACAGGATGAAGAAGATTCAATATCAGAACTAACAGAGAAGAGGTCAGGGTTCAAACTGGAAAAGGTTGGCCAGGTATGCAGCTAAATATATATATTGTAGGTTAATTTCTGTTATTTGCACATACATGTATATCAATCTGTTGACTTGAATTGATTGACTGTTATTGTTTGTCCAGTGCAAATATTTCATATATCATCACATGGTAGGAGTCAAGAGCAGAGATTGAATAATTTTGACAGCCATAGGGAGAAAAAAAGGGATAACTAATTATTACAGCCATGGATTTACTGGTTTGTCTCAGTTCATCATTCATTTTGTTCTTCAACTTTCTTCCTATCCTTTAGACTTTTATAACATTTTTGTGGATAAAGAGCTCATTCATGCAATCTAAACCATAATTTGGCTGACTACAGTTTTCAATTTTCCAGACTTTAAAATCACTACTTTCTAGATAAACAAATTGTAAACATTCTATAAATAAACATTTGAAGAAATTTGTAAATGAAATATTGATGTATATACTCAAGTTACCGAAGAATGTGTATGATTGTGACCATACTTGTCAATAGAATTACATGTATCTCACATTGCGCATCATGAAACTTACAATCTGTTCTAAAAATATCAATGATGTCATTGTTAGAGGTAATTTCCTAATGCTTGTAGAGTAAGACTTTGTTTGTCTTGATTGCTTTGTTTGTATAAACATTTGCTCAAGTATTGTAATTAAAAATTGACATCTGCAAACAATATAGATAGGCATTGTTAAACCTGTATATACTATATTTAGATTTGATTGGACATCATCCCAAATACTATTGTACAATATACAATAAATTCAAGCAAGCTAACAAAAGTCTAAATCTACATGCATTTGGAAATTAGCGTTAAAGTGAAATAAAATTGGAGTTGTCATCCTTTTTTCATAATTGCATTTGAACCAATTCATAAAATTATTTTCCAATGCAATGTTTAATTTTGAGTACCCATTGCAAAATGAATGCAATCAATACCCTAATATGTGTAAAGGCACTTTGATTATGAAAAACTTAGATCAAGTTAGAATTTGGGTAGCATCACTTTTTCTTTGGGAAATGTGTCCCTATAGATAATAGATAGATATTTTTATTATTAAAGTACAACTTGGTACATATACATGAAATACAATATATTGCAGTTTTAAACATAAACATTCAATAAACATGTGTAATTATACCAACCAGCCTTTAGAGGCTTATGATGCACTGTCATTTATGTACGAATAATTTTATGAATAAATTTCAAATCTATTAATCAATTTTATATATAATGTTATATGCAAGTGTGGTCATCATCTTTGTCCCATGGGTACATTGGCCATTTATTTAGAACCTTTATTGGCTTGAGCAGATGTTTCTATGATGTGAAGATTGATAATAGTGATACATGTATTATCATTCAGGCCACACTTAAAAATATTTTGGTTTGCCCAAACCCTACCGGAAGGTTGGGACAGTGGGTAGGTAGGTAGGCATTTTTTTTTTTTCAACAAAAAGAAATTGTAGTATCGATGGTTTATAAGTCTTCATGGCTATTTGATTAAAACAAAACTTCTTCAAATCAGGACAATACAAGATTTTGAGTAGGCAGCTTTTTTTCAGGGTAGGTAGGGTTAGGGCAAACAAATTCTTTTTTATGGCCTCAATTAAATTTAAAAAAATTAAACTTTGAAAGAAAATGAATTATTGAAAGGTTAATGTTAACAGGAGACTTTTTGATTAAATTCCGTTATATTCTAAACAATTTTATTTATAAAATCTATATGTGTTGATTTATTGTTGTAGTACCTGAAAAAAGAAGATTTGCATTATCCTCCACACATATCGGCTAATCCCTGGATACAGGTCATGAGGTCAAGTCTTCATATCAGAGGTAACATTTTCGTAGCTCAGCAGAGTCAAAAGTAGTGTTATCATTCTTTAATGATTTATCAATTGATTTATGATTACTTAACATGGTATCAGCACATCAAGTTACTGGCTATCTTTTCGGGTATAATTGTGCCGACAGCACTTGCCAAATCACACCCTGTTCTAACCAGAAAACATTGAAAAACATACCCTGTTCTAAACAGAAATATTGAAAAACGTACGCTGTTCTAGACACGCTCAGAAAATGCATACCCTGTTCTAGATACGCTCAGCAAAAGTATACCTGTTCTAGACTGTATGAAATAGATGCTGTTCTAGACCTAGGTTCTAGACTGTACCTTTAACTGTTTAATATGCGATCCTGTTCTAAACAAATACTTTGTTTAAAAAAAAAGACCCTGTTCTCACTACCAGGGCATGAAAAAGCAACCCTGTTCAAACCAGCAGGAGATGAAAAAGGGACCCTGTTCTAACCAGCAGAGCATGAAAAAGCGACCCTGTTTTGCGGCACACTCGTACCACTAAAAATATAGGAAGTAACCCCCCCGGTTCTTAACTGTTCATGTGATAAAAAAAAACATCAGAGAAGCTTCCAATCATAGTATGGAGGACAAATTTGTAAAAAGAATAGCTGAAATCATTATGAAGGATTTCAAATTAAAGTGTGTAAAGGATATCAGTCTTAACTACACTAGTATTTTTGGGCAACTAAATTAGACTCAATTAAAAATATGTATTTTACTGTGCAGACAGACTGGATCAAATTTAATGTCATTTACAATGCAACAAGAAATTGTCTCCAAATATGCAAATACAATTTTACCACAATGATAGTATTTAATAAAAGTAGATTACACAACAAAATATGTGTCCAGGAATAGTTAAAGTAGGTATTAGTAAACTATAGAAAACCTAAATATTATATATCTCATTATGAATACCTGTGATCAAGGAACACTGGCTGACAAGGAAAAACAAATATTTTGATCTCCTGCAACAGGGAGCAATGCAAAACTATTTCTGAGTAACGATTTTGAACCTCATTATGAGTATGACAATATAAAAGTCAATATGAAAAGGAATTTGACTACAATGTCTATAATTGGAATGACAACCTAGACAATTTTAGACCATAAAGATACACCCAGTCAGCAGACCTTCCAAATCACACATCATTGTCCTATAAACTATATCGTCAGACAATGCTTTTCAGATACTGTAAATTCAGAAATTATAGCATGTATTTATTATTGCGATTTTATCATTTAAGACTTAAATGCGATTTTAGTTTTTATGATTTTGAGAAAAATCCTGTTTAATTCATACAAAATATTTCAAAATGCGAGTTTAAATTATTGCGTTTACAACTCAGTCGCATTTGTTGCAATAATAAAAACCTCGCATTAATTTCTGAATTTACAGTATACTACTTAAACACAGAAAAATATATTTAAACAGATGTTTTACAAGAGATAATAGTTATAGTGAAATTGGAAATCAAGAAGTGAAGTGAACAAGGCAATATTATAAAAGAAATTTGAGGGAAACATAAACATTAAAATACTCTATTCTTTATATTGTTACACCTATTTGTGAAGAAAAAGGGAAGTGAAAGTTATCAAAGGGATATTTAACACAAACTGACAGTGCAAACAAAAAGGAAAAAAAAATGAAAAAATATACAACAGTACACAAAACAAAAAAACATAAAAAAGGAAACTAAAGACTGAGCAACTTAAACCCCATCAAAAACAGGGGCTGCACCAAAAGGAGCTGGGAGCAGATCTTGCTACATATACAACACTCGTCATGTGTACTTATGATTTAAAGTTTTGTTTATGTTTCTGTTGAGAAATGATGTTAGAAATACTGAAAGTTGATAAATTAATGGTTGTTATTTGTAATTTTGCAGATTCAGATATTGTATATCCTGTGAAAAGTTCAAGTTCACTGGTTCAGCTTCAGGAATCAGTAGAAGAAATCATCAAGTCAGCTTTAACTCAACCATCTGTAGGTTTGTTACTAGTAAAACATGGATGTTATTATTAGACAAAATTCTAATTAAAATTGTGTGCTATGTCTAAAATCTAGTCATGAATATCCCTGGGGTTAACTTGTAAACAATATCCCTGCCTAGGACTGAAAAAGTCAGCGCTGTACAACATGGTTTTCCAGAAGGTTTTTGTGAAGACTCCAACAAAATAAAAAAAAAAATTTTAATAGAAAATTAAATCCTTGCAGACCAATAAACTTTTCTTGAGAAATTGAAACACCAAATTGTTTTTTCCCTATTAAATTGTAGAGCATATTTGATGTTCCAACATAGTCCTTGCAAAATGGATGATTTAAATGATTTTTTTTGCGCCTTCGACTTTAGTCGAAAAAGCAAGACATAGCAATCCTACATTCGGGCGGCATCCTTCACTTTGTAGTTAAAGTTTTTGAAATTTTAATAACTTTCTTAAACTGCACTGGATTTCTACCAAACTTGGACAGAAGCTTGTTTATGATCATAAGATAGTATCTAGAAGTAAATTTTGTAAAAAAACAATTCCATTTTTTCCTTATTTTACATTTAAATGAACTTAGTTTTTCTGCCAGAAAACATTACATTTACTCTGTGGTTAAAGTTTATGAAATTTTAACAACTTTCTTCATCTATCCTGGGTTTGTACCAAACTTGGACAGTGTATCTGTATTTTACTTATAAATGGACTTAGTTTTTCTTTTAGTTAACATTACATACAGTCTGCAGTTAAAGTTTTTAAAACATTTATTAGATTCATAAACTATCCTGGATTTTTACGAAAACTTGGACAGAAGCTTCTTACAATCAAAAGATATAATCTACAGGAATATTTTTATTGATTCTTTTTCTTCGTTTTTGTTGAGCTTGCGATTAACAGCAAAAGTAGGCAAGACACTGGGTCTGCAGAAGCCTTACAAATTTTATTAGTACTATTCATGGAATCATGGATTTTTTTTCTATAACATTGTGACCCCCTTGCACAACAAGTAATTTTGGGGGTGAAGGAAATGCTGTATCCGTCTTTCTGTCCTATTGTAATTCCTGTTAACAGGCTGAATGAATATTGATCAGTCCTACATATCAAAGGGGAGGTAATTGAACTTAGCTACTTATCTAAAAAATCCAATATATGGTAAAAGCGTTGCATCAGTGAAGGGTTATTCATAGTAAAATGCATTTTATATACTTTAAGTTTCATTAAATTGAATTAGTAAATTTTCAGATTTGAATTTCATTTTCAAGGTTTGAATCATCTCCCTTTGAATGATCTCTTCTAAGGCTTTACAAACAAATTATTTATGCTAGAATTTTTTTCTCAACAACAGCTGAAAATCTCAAGTTTTGTGAAGTCAAAACATGCTGAATAGATATTCATTGAAATTGGCAATATTGATCACTTCAACCAGAGTAAACTTTATTCCAAAATACAAAAGAAGAAATGAGTATAGGAACTAGTCTTTAATATAATTCTAAGTGATAAAATCAGTCACTTATGATCATTCTAAAATTGGTTGTCGAATAGCTGAGGTTTACCAGATTAAAAGACTTGTTTTAATGTTTTACTGGTCAAGTGATAAATGATTTTATAAAAATATCTATGTTGCTACACAGAAATGGAAAGTTGACTATAGGAAAATTAAAATCATTGCATTTGTCATAAATTTTGGTATTCAACCTACCATCAGTATTCATTTCGAGAAAAAGTCTAAATATAAAGCAGATTTATCTGTGTCAGTAGTATTTTTATTTTTAAGTCCCTTGAATATATTAAATGTATGTGATCACTGAATCTATTACTATTAAGAGACAGTACATCATCAATATACCGAAAGGTGAAATTAAAAGACTGGGCTAATTTCTTTTCTCTTCTCTGTACAAGCCCTTGGATAAAATCTGCTTCATAGGAATACAAAAACAAATCTGCTAGTAGAGGAGTGCAATTGGTACCCATTGGGATTCCAATAGTCTGTTGGAAGACCAAACCTCCAAATTCAACAAATATTGTCATGTTAAAATGGTTTCCTTGATTAGTGAAAGTTCTTTTTTTTTAAATGCAGAAAGGAATAAAAAGACTGACAATGTGTGGTTTTGAATTGTGTTTTTTCCATAAAAATGAGAATGGAAATTGGCAATATGTCAAAGAGACAACAACCCAACCATAGAGCAGTAGGTCAGCAAAGGGATTTCAACACAGCAAGAAAATCCAGCAACCAAAGTTGGGCTTCATCTTTCACTAGTCTTCAATAGTCTTTTGGTTTAAGCAAACCTAACATTTTAAAAATCTTTTCGTTCATTTTTTCCTGCTTAACTTGCATTGTTGATTTAATGATATCAGGAAATTTTCTATACTGATAGAAAGTTAAAAAGACTAACACAGATATAAATTTAATTTATAATTTTTTGTTTTATTTTTTCAGATAGTTATTGGACAGTCCCTATCCTGTATATCATCAATAGATCTGTTTTCAAAGAATAAAAGGTAGATTCACTTATGATATGCATTTATATATGAATTTGAAGTAAACACACCATTAGTTTTGATACTTGAAATGGTTGTTTCACTGATGGTCGTGCATAAATTTTACCAATAGGAATATTATAAGTGATAGAATTTGTTTCATTAATGGACAGAACTGAATATCATAATTTGAACATATTTGGTGGGTAATTATATGCTGGTATAACAAATTAATCAACTTGCAATTTAACAAAATATCACCTAAAAGAGTATTGACAAAAATACCAAACTTCAAGGCAAATTTAACCAGGATTACTTCAAATCTGACAAAATGAAACACTTTATCAACCAACTGAACAAATGGAAAACAACATTTCTGGCTTAGGACAGGTATTTCAAAAAAGATAGTTGATTAAACCTAGTGTCAAATGTTCAAAATATGCTTCAGCGCATAAAGCATCAGAGAAATTATCTATATTGTCTTCTTACATAGATACATTTTAGAAATATCAGTTTCCTAACTATGCATCAATTTTTTTCAAGTTCAGTTTTGTAAAAATTCATCAAATTTTGAAAAACATATGAAAAACAGCTGCTTGAATTACTTTAAATGCATTCAATGGGAAACCATAGTTTGACCTCCTTTGATAGGGGTTAAATGCTTAAAACCAAGAAAATCCATTCCACAAAATTAAATGAATCCGAAAAATTTAATAGAAAGAAAAGTATCTCCCTTTATTGAAAACGAGACATAAAATGATAAATATGACATCAACACATATCTTAATTGTGAGTAGCAAATCTGTGACAATACTTTGTTGTTTCTTGTTTAATATTGAAATATAATAGTTTCTGCTAATTAATTCTTATTATTTATTTTTTTTTCCAGCGAAGAAAATTTTAAGATGAAGTCTTGCCAGTAAGTAATATTTAACTTGTTACATTATGCATGTACAGTGTTTTCCTCATCACACAGCAGCACAATTAGAATTAAAGACCCAAGTGATTTAGGGAGAGACCCTTTGGGCCAAAAATGCATCCTTTTGCGCCACAACTTTTTATCTCCAATGCTACGTTTGCGCCACCTGTTTTAAAATTACATGGTTTCATTTGCGCCATAAATAAAACATACGATTGAGCCAATTAGAAGAGATATGACTTCCCGCTTCCTTTATTCAGACTTGGAACCAGCAGTTTACAAGGAAAATGTTGATGCATGGGTACTTCCCAATGTAATGTATGTAGTATGTAAAAAAAAACCCAAACATTGATAGATGAAATGCATAAAACAGTTCATAATAATTCCTGTGGAATGCTTCTGCTCCATTGCTGGTACATCTTGCGGTATATAGAGTTTCAGCCCATACGGATGGTGGGAACAAAGCACTGTGTCATCAAAGAGGGACGAAAGATACCAAAGGGACAGTCAAACTCATAAATCGAAAATAAACTGACGACACCATGGCTAAAAGCAAAAAATGACAATGAACATATGTGGCTAAAAAATTATCAGCAAAAGCTTCTATTTTTTCTCTTTTGGCATATCTTGTATTAAATATTCAGCAAAGCAATAAGTTTTCTTCTCTCTCTTTACATGGACTGTCTAATAGATATAGGAAGATGTGGCATGAGTGCCAATGAGACAACTCTCCATCCAAATAACAATTTATAAAAGTAAACCATTATATGCATTTCAAGTCATTTCTCTCCAGATGCCCATCTTCATGGTGAAATATCTTCCAACATATGATACTTTTTAAGCCAAAAATAAGAATAAAAATTAATGAATAATATTTAAGATAGATATGTGTACAGGTAAATTGGTGCAAATGAGTTCCGAATATTGAAGCAATTGATACATTTGGAAAACATAATTTGTCGCAAATGATACCCCTGAAAAACAGTAATTGGTGCAAAAGGACTGCTGCCATGATTTAATAGTATAGACAAATTGTTACCATTCAATAATCAATTGTAAGACCCATCTGCCTAGCTGGACATACATTTACATAAACAATAAATATTTACACTTTCATTTGGATTGTATTAAAAAATTAGTTGACAAAGATTCAACAAATTAATGTTCCAAGTAAATGACAAACTCAACAGAACTGATGGGTAACCAGATCCTGCTTCATTTTAAAAGCCCATTAAGATACATGTGCAAACAGTTTTCCGGTCAAAGGACAAACAAGATCATTACTGGCAGAAATAACTGACACAATGAAAAAAAAAATCACAAATTACAACACGAAAAACTGAAAGAATAGCACCTCAAATGTCACTAGAAACACATACTTGGGTACTCTGAAAAGGTAGAAACTTTCAAAATTCTGTGGGAAGTTTAAAATATGAAAGGAGACATACTTTTATGTACTGATTATATTCATGCTTTGATATTTTAAGCATGCAAGTTTTAAGATTTATGAAAATATGTTTTAAGGTTTATTCTGAGAAGAATATATAATTTAATACTATCACCATACTGGTTTTATGTCTAGCAGTGGTCATTTGAAAAAATAGCATGTTTAAAAAATAAACTGACTTTACACCGGTTTCCAGCATATGTGTATAACAAAGTTGATTAGTTACTCATCATAAACTAATTGTAGATCTCTGAGGTAATTTTATCTTATGGTATATTTAATGAGGAACTTCAGCAATCCTTATAACAAGAGAAGAATAGACTGCATTGTGCTATCTGACTACATATAATGGGGCCTTGCATATTGTTTAATAAGTCCCAATTATCTGTATTAAACCGCCAACCAATTTGTGGCAAGCATTGTCTCAGATTTTCTTGAAATTTTGCTTCTGGGTATCAATAAACAAAATAAGAAATATCTAGACAACATTTTTAATGTCCGTGTTGCCATGGTAAAAGTGTGTCATCAGTTAACCCAACCTAATTTCTATTTAAGGTTTACATGCAATGAAAAGAAAGTTGTTTATACAGTATTTACCTCCAGTCCTGCACCATGCGACAAGTTTTATATCCTGCGACAACCTACTTGTACCAAAGGGTAAGTTGGAATAGATTACTTATAGAAAGAATTATAAACAAATTGTGTTAAAATTTTAAAACAACATCAGGGCTTTGTCTAAAAACATACATGGAACCCAGAGAAGGCATTTCCAAATCTCAAGTAGTGATGGGTGTCTTTTTTTAATTTTCATAAAATCATAATTTAAATTCAAAGTTCCTGCATTGTAGATCAAGATTTATATTTACAAGATAGCACTTTATGTTAATTTTATTTGATAACTTGAGAATACATTCAAATTTTAATATATGGTTTCTCTTGATAAAATGTAGGTCAAATATGGTTCAGACCATTTTGGAGTTATCTCTCTTAATTCATTTTACAATGTTGATGTTATAAAACATTGGGTTTACTGTCATTTAGTTAGACTTTCAAAAACTTTTACTTTACCTGTTTGTTTTAGGATGTGTTAAGGTGAGGGTTAGGAGTTTTTGTTAAGGATGTGTTAAGGTGAGGGTTGGGAGTTTTTGTCATATTCAGAATCCTTTGGTTTTTTTTCACAATATAGGGTAAAATATTATCCCCCATAACACCTATTTTCTTTTCACATTAGACTTCCATAGCTCATAAAAGGTCATTTACAACAAATTTACCAGATTCTTTTCTTTCAATCTGAGACCCAAATAATACCAATGCAAATATAAGGTAAAAATCTGAGTCAGGTTTTTCCATGGAGCCATATGACCCATCAAATTTTTTAGCCTATTTATTTCCTTTTAAAACTATTTTAAAATGTGACTTATAGTATCAATTTTGAATACTAGATCACCTAAATACATCCTGAAGGTCTGTATTTTCATGCAAACCTGCCATTATTTTGATTCAGAACAAGATAATTAGTGTTCGACACTTATTTGACTAGTTTTGATAACAATTGTGTCAATGCCACTTATGATTTATTGGTTTATTGTTCTGTCCTGGAAGGTAGCTCTAACCCAGAAGTCACCACACTCCTCTTGATGATATGTGAATTTACTGTTTATAAAATAATAGTAATTTTCTAAAAAAATCAATGTTTATAAAATGTTGAATTATACAATACACAAAAGTCTGTGTCCCTCTTACATTATAAGTGCCTTCATTATTACAGTTCTCATCAATTTTAACGAATTTGTTTCAAAGGTTTATTAATATAATGACAAATTTGAAAATCAGGAATGTTTTCAAATTATTGGTTTGCCACTTGGAATATTTACCTGAAAAAATCTGTGCCATTTAGCTGCTTAAGTTAGGAAATATGCCCCTTAGACATGTAAAGGCTTTGGAAAGTAAACAATGCAAGCACTTCAAATGCTTACATTTCTTATTTGAAATTATGTCAATTTATAGGTACTACCAATATCTCCGACAAGAAATCGGTGCAGGTAAAAAAAAATTCTGGAGTTACTCCCCTTAGACATCTTAATAATATTGCAAAAAAAAAAACCAGCATAGTTTTACATTAGATTTCTATGAAATTAATTCATAGGTAAATAGTAGCAATATCTTGTAAAAAAAAATTAGAAAAATAGCACAATTCATTTATCATTATAGGAGTTATTTTCCTTGAAATTGTAAGTTATATTGAAAATACCAGTATATCATTTTAAATATATTGTTTTTTTCAATCCTAATGTTAATTTAAAAAAATAATCATGCATAGTTTGATTAATATAGGACGAGCTTTGATCTCCACATCAGTGAAAATGTATATACATAAGACTTAGTGTAAAAGTAATTTATTTTGCTGATGGAAAAAATCTGTATTGATTTTCAGTTAAAGAAGAATTGTTACTGTACATTTGTTAGACTCTTATTTGTTTTTTGTTTGTTCAGTGCATCATTAATTTGTTTTTGTTTTGTTTAGTGCATCATTACAGACAGAAGGTGTAGCGGTGAGAATAGGACAGCTTACACATGACACTAACCATAATGACAGCTCTGATCAAACCTTTCAACCGTAAGTTGTATTTCATCATTTATTTCTATGCTTTGCTTACCATTGTGCTTGGGGCATTATGTTTTCTAGTTTGTGTGTCTGTCCGTGTATTCTGTAGCAGGTCACTTTTATGGGAATTCCAATGAAGAAGTCCTCACATCAACTTGAAACTTGGTATATAAAATTAAGAATGGAAATGGGGAATGTGTCAAAGAGACAACAACCCGCCCAAATAAAAAACAACAGCCGAGGGTCACCAACAGGTCTTCAATGTACCGAGAAATTCCCGCACCCGGAGGCGTCCTTTTATATGTTTATGTTTATAACGATACAAATTATTACGATATATGCAAAACAAAAGAATTTTGACCTATATTTCACAGTTTATTGATCAAGATATTTTGGTTTGAGAAAGGCAGTGATCGGGAAAGTCGTGCGCCCTGCGCCTATAGCGCATATCGACCAGAAATGGCGCATAGAGTGACTTATATAAGCGCCCACGTGGCGCACGATATTTTTCACTTCGTTTCGATACGTTTAGATATCGTCAAATGGATTTCCGATCGTGTTCCGTGCCGCCATGTGTGTACACAACTGTGTAATGTTCCTCCAATGATAGGAGCACCTATATATTGTTGGGACGTCTCGGGTGTTTTCCTATGGAAATAATAGAACCATGGGTGTAACTGATTACCCAAAAAACGTAATTAACCATCATTCATATGATTTTTTACAACCTTAAATTTGTAAAATTTGGCTAGTACAGACGAGATTTGTCTCTAATTATTATCTTTTAACTTAGTTCAGCTTGCTACTTTTTCGTTGAAAAACCCAAAAGCCTTTTTATGAATATAGTTTTTGTCTCCATAAAAGGCGGCTAACTGTCCTTGTCACTTTTTGGTCTTTGGCTTGTTTTGACATTTTGTAAACATGCTTTCAGCGAATTGTTGTTTTGTTTTATCAATTAATGATACTCTCTACTGTTATTGTTGTCATCGTGATGAAGTAATAATAATACAAGAAGTGCAGAGGAAATGCCAAATACGTCCTCTAATACGGAACGTCGGGAATAAGTATGGTATCGACGAAGACCCAAATTTAATGTAAAAAAACCCATGCACATGAACAAGACAACAGTAGTAGTAGAAACATTGTAAATAAAGGATATCTTAAATATTATCTGGTTTGGAAGAAATTATTTTAAATTCTTTGTTGAATTGAAATAACAAAATCACAGGCACAATATCTATAATATTATTTAAAATCATAAAGGTAAGTACCACCATCTCTTTGCCGAGATATACACTTTTTACTTTTTTCATTGTAGTCAATTCAAATGGCCCATTCATTTGACAACATGGCCCATTATTTTTTAAAATGGCCCCTTGAATTTAATTTTGAGGGGCCCTGGGCCCATAGAGAAAAAATCCTTCCAGATCACTGGAAAGGTTAAAGCAACTTGAAACTTGGTGCATAAGTTTATTATGCTGTAAATTAAAAAGATATATGCCATAAAAGGGTTTCGACCCAAATTTCAGGGTTCACTCAACATGGAAATATGATTGTGAATTAAAGGCATGCTGCCTTATGGACACATTGTTGTTTCTGTGTACGCTGATTAGGGTTTCATCATATTTAAGTGCCTGTCAAAGGGCGATATATATTATTATTATATATATGGTATGCTATTTTCCATGTCATTTGAAAATGCTCCCTCTATATTTTCACATTCTGTGTTTTTTTATGCCCCACCTACGATAGTAGAGGGGCATTATGTTTTCTGGTCTGTGCGTCCGTTCGTCCTCCTGTTCGTTCGTCCGTCTGTCCGTTCGTTCGTCCGTCTGTCTGTCCGTCCGTTCGTTCGTTCGTCCGTCTGTCCCGCTTCAGGTTAAAGTTTTTGGTCAAGGTAGTTTTTGATGAAGTTGAAGTCTAATCGACTTCAAACTTAGTATACATGTTCCCTATGATATGATCTTTTTAATTTTAATGCCAAATTAGAGGGTTTACCCCAATTTCACGGTCCACTGAACATAGAAAATGATAGTGCGAGTGGGGCATTCGTGTACTGGGGACACATTCTTGTTGTATACTAATGAAGTAGCTTTTAAGTAAAATTCTCTTGCAAGACTGCCTTATGTGTGACAATTTTTTCCCAAGAAGTCATCAAATCTTGGACAATTGCTATTAGGTTACATATCAGGCTTTAGTGAAATGTCAGATTCATTTCAAATTCATTTTATTTTGATTTAATCAAATTCAATTTCACAACACAAAACATACAAATCAACAGCATTATAAATTATAAACAACAATCAAAATTTACAAGTTTTGGTTTTCATCTGATGGTCAATATACAACAATTAAAATTCACAAGTTTGGTTTCATTTGATGGTCAATATACAACAATTTAAATTTACAAGTTTGGTTTCATTTGATGGTCAATATACAACAATTAAAATTCACAAGTTTGGTTTCATTTGATGGTCAATATACAACAATTTAAATTTACAAGTTTTGTTTCATTTGATAGTCAACATACAACAATTAGTTTATTGAAAAAATAAAAGTAATTATTATCTGATATATTTTCACAGAAAAGTAAATCCTGTATTAAGATGATCCAACATAAATTAGTCATTGAAAGAAAAACATCAAATAAAATATAAGAAATCTTCACAATAATATAAATTTCAAAACAAAATTTAATCATACCATAAACTTGACTTATAGAATGTATTGAAGAATTTCTAGAGTTGGAAATTAAAAACAATTTTTTGTTCATGTCTTCATTGCATTAGATGCAAGTACTGGGTTCTGGCAAATTTCAAGATGGATTTTTTTCTCCATATTACTTTAAGGAAAAAAGCAATATTTGTCTTTAATTTGTGTTAATGCAAGAAAACTGTTCAAAACAAAAGCTATGCATTTGTAAAAGTGGGAAAAAAATGTTGCAATTGTTCAAACACCCTTTGTGAGTAAAAGGTATTCCTGATACTAGCAGATACCATAATTTCTCACACAGACCTGATATATTTTGTATAAACATTATTTTACTGTTCAAAGTTGAAAACATAGAGCAGGACTTGCTATCAAATGTGAATTCTGATAAATAATAAGTGTAAAAATTTAAAACAAAGCTGCCATAAAAATACCCCATTAAATAACTTTTAACAAAATGATAGATTATATTTTGCAGTATGATATGCTAGAAAATATCAAATGTCATTTTTGAAAATGTGTGTTCTTTTTTCAAGTGAATAAGAGCTTAAGGGTAAAGATGCTGCTTGCAGAATGTAATGAATGTAAAAAGAGAAATAATCATCATCTAAACTTGCAATTAGGACATAATTAGAACTAGCTCGAAATCAAAATAATATATACTGTAAAACAGCTTATTATCGTGTAAACTTTATTTTGCTTTAACCCTTTAGCACAACTTCAGAGCAATTTAATATCGTGATTTATCTGAAGGAAGATCCTGTTTTACATATTCACGATTTTTTCTAGTTGCAAAAGTAAATTGATGTACAGCATATATCCTGTTTTTTTTGTGAAAATTTAAAAAAAAACTCAGCCTTATAGGATTGTTTATACAATAAGTATATCTGAAAGCTGAAACTTTATTCTCCCTCTGTTTAGTTTGTTTTAAATTGATTCATTCATAAAAAAAAAAATGGTTTCTTTTTCTTACCCAAAAAAAACTCCCAAGATTATTGATAAGATACACAATGGATATTTATCAAGTTATAGGGATATTTTTATTAGTGTCGACACAAAGGAGCTACTGTAAACCAAACCTTTAAATAGAATTCTTTGATGAACTTCAGACAATGAGTAAAAGAGGGAACACCTGGAAACAAGGCTTCCAAAACGGTCATATATGCCGGTCATTTGTATAATGTCCGGTAAAAGACCGGCTGGGCAAAGCATGAAACGGTCATCTACATTTTTCAAAGGCTTTTTCGGTCATTTTAACATATAAATTCACGATCTTTTTGACCCAACATTTTGCCTTTAACAGCCATACATTTCCGGTCATAAAAGTGACATGATGATTAATTACTATCAAAACAACCCCTACTTCAATACTTTCTCATTTTAATCAAGGCTAATTAGTTGTTGGACAGCTGAAAACTACCTGTTCAGGTGACAGGTAAACTATTTTTAGTACCGGACATCGTATAAATTAATCGGTCCATTCCCAATTATTTTCGTACATTTCAGCAGCTTGTATCTAATTGATTTAAAATATATAATAAATACATTTATAAACATGATTTGATAAATCATTAAAAAGGTTTTAAATGAAAAATCGTCGGCACTACGTTGTATGAACAAGAACACGTGTGCGCATGTGCACAGGTAGGAAATTCAATTTTGCATCCTACATTTCTTCAAAAATGCTAAAAGTATCATTGATACCTGCTAGGATACCTGTATCTAACGTTCATTTCAAGTTTTTTGTTGAAGAAATAACTTGGAAAGAGCTTCTTCGCTCAGTAGTTCTATGTTAACGTACACAGATTTTACGTATCCGTTTATGGTCCATGTTTTACCATTGTCAAGTCAACATCCGGTTTTGAAAAATGTGACTTTAAAAACGAAAATAAAGTTCTAGACAACTTCATTTTGCACAAATAAAGAGTCTAATGCAGATTTGAGCACGTTGATGTGCACACTGTGAATGATGCAATGCCAATTTTAACAGTTTATGTCAGAACATCAAATTCATATCAAAGTAAAGTTTAATTTCGATTTTAATTTAATGTCAATCATTGGGATGGCCATCTGATTACCATAATTGCCTTTTGTGACTTTGTCCTAGGAATTAAAATTCGGATAAGATATAAAATGTCCGGCTGGCTCAGAAAAATTTTGGAAGCCCTGCCTGGAAATATACTTTAAATTATACAATTTTACATGCGGTGCAAAAAAATGGTGACAAGTGTCTTTCAAAACAAGGTGTGTTGTTTAAGAACCAATTTAAAATGGATTAAAACCTTATCTGATTAAATATAGGGTGGTTGATGGAATATTTGAATAAGATTATTCCATTTTAATGCACATAAGACCAAAACACAATGCACGATTTTAAATGCCTTGAACATAAAATTTAATTGTAAGTTATTTTATACATTACATTTAACAAAAGTAAATGAAATTTTTAATTTATGTCAAAAGCATTTAGATGAACTTGCAAGTGACTGTTTTTCCTTCAGTTTATTTACATTTTATCTTCAACAATTTTTCAAGCTGTGCCTCCCCTCTTTGAAGTGTAACATTTATGCAATTCAGAAAAGAACCAAGGACATTGGTTGTCAGTATAATTGTGAAAAATGCTGAGTAAATGTCATTAAATTCATTTAAAGTAAGGGATAGTGTATCTTATTTCTTCTTTATATGGCAAAGTAGTTCAAATTTATGGCTAACATAGTACTTTACCCCCTAAATATATTAAATATTGTATATATGAATGCAAACATCATCAAAGTGTTCTCATTTAAAAAAATTTACATATTTGGTATGAGTGAATTATTGAAAGTATGTTATTTTTTAAAGGTGACAGTCACAATTTTGAGTGATTTGAACTTGAAAAGAAACTCATCATGCATAAAATCGAAAAAAATATGTGTTATTATTCAAATGAAGACAGTATTAAACTGTCATGAGCAAAGTGTTTGCTTTCAAATGAAAAAAATTATGAATTGAGAATGAGATATGAGATGAATTAATATTTTTTTCCCCAAGCAAACTTTCATCATACAAATCAGAATTTATAAATACATAACCCTCACTTAGGTGCATATCCTTTCATTGATTTTAAGGGGGCAGAAAGTTTGAAAAGTACACTGTCCTGAAAATTTATTAAATAAGTAAACTTCAAAAAGTTTGAACTTCCTACGGTTTCATTCTGGAAAGAAGACTTTTGATATGAATATTTTAATACTAAACACATTTGGTAAGTAAATGGATTTAGCTAAACCCAATGCAAATGTTACAAACACAAGCACACAAATTGAGCAAATAAAAAATAAAATAAAAACTGAAACGAATGATGAGTTGGTATTTCCAACTGGATCACTTTAATTTTTCATAATCTACATGTAAAGCATCCTTGCTTCTTATGTGACTTATCCTGATTTAATTTCCAAATATAAATAGAAACTTGAATGACAGATAATACAAAGTATCAAAAAATGTCTCAAAAGCTAGATGTATATTTATGTATCATTGTATAATGACAAAGAATTATTTTAAACTAATGATTCAAAATCAAAGAAAAATATTTTCCAACTAATTTCATTTAGCTGTTTCGATAAGTTTCCACCAAATTTAAGGTACTTGTTTTAACGAATTTGGTCACCTTATGCTAACAAGTGTCCAGTGTATTTGTAAACAAGGAGATTTAAAATAATGATTAAACACATATAGAAAAGCACATGGAGATCAATAACAAAATGACAATATTCATAACAAGTACAATTAGCACTTTTTATGTCTTTTATATATATATAAACATTTTCACAAACTGACAATTTATGACTAGTACTTTTTTTATCATTTATATTGTTATGTCATGGCTAACAACATCAATACCAAATCACAATTCATAAATGCTACTGGAATGAACACAAAATTAAAAAAACACACAAATGCAGCTGATGATGTACTGTATAAATTATTTCATCACTATAATAATCCTTTTTTTGTCCAAATGCATATCATATGTAAAACTCAGTTTAATAATTTGTATTTTGAAAACGTTTTTTTTTTTTTATCCTTTATTGAATACAAATTTATCAAAGTATATCCTGTCGAAACGTTTCACCATTGAAATATTCAGAAGTATCTCTCAATTATAATCCAATAGTTTGAGTTTGTAGATAAACTATATCAGTGACTGTAACTTAACTGGCTATAAACTAGATTGAGCATGGTTGAAGTTGATGAAATTCGTTGTCAATGTTATCTTCACATAAATTGTATTGGTTTAAATGACAATTATGTATGTAAATGCTCACAAGTTCTGCTTTCCCAAGAAAAAAAATGCAATTAGTATAGTCTGAATTATGATAGTTGTTCTTTAGACAATGACAGTCCTCTATGTTTTGCATGACGTAAATGCCCATTACTTACATAATACTTTTTAATGAACTTCCTTCGAAAAGTTTTATCTTTCATTAATGTTTTCAAATCTATTTGTGAATTTGGAGCAAGAGCTCGGTTACCCTGGTTGAAAGGCGGATTGTTTTTCAATGATGAATGTTCTGATGTTGCTGGAAGTGGATGGTTTGATTGTCCAAGAAGTTGATTGGCTGGAATTTGATGATTCACACTAGTTAATGGTGGTGTTGGTGCTTGTTTGATATGTTTAACTGGTATTTGATGAAGATATCTAGTTGTAGAACTGGAACAATTGGAATCTGTAAGAAAGAATTGATACATTTAGTTCTATGACAGATTATTTATTTTTATAAAGAAAGAACATTACAATGAAAATATTTCAAATCATTTGCTTTATCTTATTTTCAAATAAAAGTAAGTAATTCCTTAATTGCATGATATGATTTTGTTTGTACTGGTAATTACCATAAGCTTTTTTTTTTTATTTACCAAAACATTAGCATCTTGATTTGTTCATATTTGTGGTGGTATCTTGACTTATTTATTCATGGTAAAAATTTCAATAAAAATCCTGGTTTAAAGGTGTTTTCCTTACTCTTAACACTTTCATTCAGTTCATCTTTGTAGGTAATTTATCTGTATATTGATGTTGAAGACTGTTGTCATTTCATTTCATTTAAATTGTGTTCTGATCTTTGTAACTGAGTTGTTATAATTACTTTTAAATTACTAAACCATTGTCTATATGTAAACTATACTTTTAATATCCTACAAGTTCTGTTACTTTCCTTGATTTAAAGAACTACAATGCAGAAAAGCTTGAGTCTTACCTGGAGACTCCCAGAATTCAACTGTTATCAAACTATGCCCTGAAATCCAATCTTTTGTTTCATGAAAATGATCACAGTCCCACAATGCAACATGTCCAACTGGCAAGTTTTTAATTTTACGATATGTTATCACTCTAAGTATTCCTTGCTTCCCCAAAAGTTCTTCTTTGTGCTGACAGGATCAAACTGGTGTAATTTTGAAATGGTTGGATAGCCATATTTGTCCGCTAGGAAGGTCCATATGCTATAGGGTGGTAAATATATTGTAGTCCATCAGTGCCTACTACACTGTCTATTCCATTCCTAGATAAATGAATTAAGTCATGTCCTAATGAATGTTCACCACCGACTTTATTGAAGGAATATGATAGTCTCAGTGCACTTGTATCATGTAATAACAATTTACGCTTACATCCAATCATGTCGATGAGATGATTGTTGTGGTATCTACCTCCTGCATGTTTGTAGCCTGGATAATGTTCCTTCATCTTGGTAAATGATGGTAATGGTATCTGGAAATATTCAAAAATACATATATCATATACAGCATTTACATATTGTGACATAAATTACAAAAAAAAACAGCTGTGTATTTCGACCTGTGTGCTTATATATAGACATGCCAGTATTAAAACAAATGCTAGATTGGAAGGGGTGGAAAAAGGATCACATCATAGCTTTGCTAAGGATTTATCCAGTGTGTTTGATTGTGTATGGTTTCCTTTTGGATTGCTCTTTAGGGAAATATATCTGTTTGGGAACGGAAATGTGCTGACACATTAAAAAAAGTTTATTATCTAAAAAATATCTAGGTGAAACACAATTTTTTTATCTTAAAATTGAGTGAAAAAACATATACTTGAATAGTCACAAATGAAAGGAATGAAGTCATATGAATGGATGAGGTAAAAAAGTTGTAAAAAAGAGAGATTTGGTATATTGAAATACAGTTAACACAAATATAAGGGAAAAACAAACAGAAAAGAGGAGTTACAAAATATCAATGGGACAAAAAATACTTTATGAAAATAATTCTTAAGTTAAACATTAGCAGGTTGAACCTTCTAAACTGTGTACCCTCTGACTTCTATATGTGAACACTTATTCAAGTACTTGTTTTGATCAAAGAATAGTTTATTGACAATAGCTAGTGATGAAAAAACTTCAATAAACTTTTTCACAAGTCTTCATATAGATTTTATTCTCTTATTAAACCAAATCTGGGCCTATATGACATTGAGATCTTCCAATCAATGTTCGTTTAATGTAAGTTAATGTAAACAATCAAATTATATCAACATTTATTAAACAAACTATGGTGATAAAGCACAAAGTCAGATAAATCATGTACATGGAGATTCAAATATTGATGTCATTTATAAGCCAATTGTGCAGTCTGGTAGCAGTTGCAAGATGTTGTTGATATTTCAGGGCTTATACAGGGTACAGAGGTTAATATTTGTATTTTCCACGCTAAGCCAAAAGGAGGTAGAATGATAAAGCACATGTTCATATCGACATGTTTCTAAGGAGATTTAGATATTTTTAGTAATTTGTTAAGCTTATTGTGCAGTCAAATATTTGTCTCAATATCATGTTCATATCTTGAGCTTGAGAAAGCATGACAAAAGGGTCAATTTAGCATACTTGCAAACTATGGGCTGGGAAAATATGTTGCTTACAAAAAAACATTTGTCACACAAGATTAAAGGAAAAACACTTTTGAAATAAATTGAAAAGTTATACAGCAACAATTTCAAGATAATGTTTTTTTAACTTTAGTCTTGTGTTTTATGTTTTCCCATAGAAATATTACATGAAATTGGTCAGGTGTTAATGTCAACACAAAACAATATTTGATAGTTTCTATATAATTCATGATAATATAAATGTGCTCATTAATAGACATATCTGTATTCAGACAAAAAGTTAATTCATACAAAGATTTGAGTTTCTATTTTATTTAAGGTAACAAAACTCTTACCAGGCATATTATTTTTAAATAACACTGAATGAACATTCATCTATATTCAATTCATTATTGGCACTCAAATCAGAGTAGACTGAAAGCAACATGGGTTATGAAGTTGAAGATTGAAGACCAAAAAAATCTGCCAAATCTAACCAAGACTCTGAATGCATTTGGTAGAAACCTATATTGTTTTTAATAATTTGAATAAAAGTCAATATAACTCTGAGGCAATTTAAAATGAAAGTTCTTAACAAATGGCAAACTCAAAAGCTCAAACACATCAAAAGAATAGATATCAACTGTCATATCCTTGTTGAGTCCCAATAATGAATTGAATATAGATGAATGTTCATTCAGTGTTATTTAAAAATAATATGCTGGTAAGAGTTTTGTACCTTAAATAAAATAGAAACCAAATCTTTGTATGAATAACTTTTTGTCTGAATACAGATATGTCTATTAATGAGCACATTTATATTATCATGAATTATATAGAAACTATCAAATATTGTTTTGTTTGATGTTATATATATTATTCTCGTGGATTTTGTCTATGTGTGTTACATTTAGTGTTATGTCGTTGTTCTCTCTTATATTAATGCGTTTCCCTCGTTTTAGTTTGTTATCCGATTTGTTTTTTGTCCATGGATTTATGAGTTTGAACAGCGGTTACTACTGTTGCCTTATTTGGTACAGGCATTTTCTTATGTAAAAAATAGTGTATTAAATCTTGTGTTATAGCTAGCTAAACCTCTCACTGTATGACAGTTGCATAAAACTCCATTATAATGACAAAGATGTGTGAACAAAACTAACAGACATAATAAGTAAATATGTCAAAAATAAGGGTACAGCAGTCAACATTGGGTTGATATCTTAATCATGAAAATGATATCATCAATGATATTTCCTGTCAGCATTCAATCAACAAAGGAGTGTTAACTGCTGGGTTGGTGGTAACACTTCATAGAGCCACATACATTTATAAGTGTAGCTAGAGATCCAAATATTTTCATTCTTCATAGTCACAACTGCCATTAGTAATAAATCATCGTTTTTGGTATGTCATTAATGTATAAGGTTAGAAAGATCAATTTGGGTTCCTTCTGAACTGTGGTCTAAACCTGCCTTATGATACAGACATGTATGTAGGTAATAAATTTGTTCTGTAAACAAAGGATTTAAATGGTGGGCTTTGTATGCCCAGATTCCTCTGATTAATTATAGTGTGTTTGTACAAATTTAACAAATATTTAATCAAAGGGAGAACCCTTATCTTGTTGGAAGGTATCACTCTAATCTGTTTGATGAGTCATGTGTTATAGTCAATATGAGGAATTCAACACCTAATTGAATCTTTCTTACACATTGCCTCGGATATTTGATTGTTTCGTTTTGCTCAGTATTATTTTTGCCAATAGTATTTTCATCAACTTATGATAGTTTAATGTCCATTTGGTATAGCATACATAAAGGCAACAGTATTATACCCCTGTTCAAAAATCATAAATTACTTATAAAAAATGAAAATAACATGATAAATTTCATGCATTCAAAGCACCTTCTGAATTTGCCTTCATCTCAAAGTTGAAAGCAAGATGCATTAGCACGAATACATAATAATTGTCATTCTATGACTATACTTTAGCTCTAAACTTTGTCAAAACAGGACATTTTCTTTAAATCTTGCCTTACATGGCCTTTGTCTTAAACCTAGGCAAACTTAACCTATATCATTTTTAAGTGCATGAACTTCTGAATCCAAAACTTAAGTATCTTTGATAAAACAGATGTTTCCATGTACAGATTGTTTTTTGATATTATATGACTATCAATAACACAGTTCAGTTTACTATACTTTATTAATAATAGTACAAGAACATTTTGCCAGCCAACATTTTATCATCACTATAATTTTGATATGTTTAATATCAAATAGAACAATGTCCCTATCTTATTTCAAAATAAAGTTACAACAATGTGAAATATAATATCTAGAATTTCTCACAGGTAATCCATATTGAAATTCCTTTATGCATTGTTGTATCATTGTTTGACATTAATAGTCATAACTGATAATTTTTTGCAATTGTCTTATTTTGGCTCATAACTTTAATTGACCAAGCCACACTAGGCTCTGACATTGTTTCTTATGTATGAAGAAAATATTAATCGTTATAGCTGATAAATTTTTTCAATTGTCTTTTTTTGGCTCATAAATTTAATTGTTCAAGTCATCTGATACTTATAACAATAGGCTCTGACGATTGTTTCCTATAATATGAAGAAAAGAGGTAGCTAACATCTAGATGTTTTGATTTCTATCTTGGTAATTATGACAGAATGCCAAAATGATGCTCATATTTTCATTAAACTATTTATTTGACTTATTGCTCTAGAATTTTCTGCCAGTTGATTTTCTTATGGTATAAATATTATGTCATGAATGTTACATCGTTACAATTTTTCTTTATTAAAATATGAACATAATTTTGCTATATATATTTGTCAAATGAAGAATTATAGCACTATTTAACACTTAAAGTAAACCAATATTTGATTTTGTTTCCCTACAAATAAGTAACAACTGTTGATTTGTTTTTCTTTTTAAAAATATTTTCCTGTATACTTTTTTTCAATTCAGCATCACTAATGATGAATACTCAAGACCTAAACCTGTGCAAATTTGCTGTCCAAGTCTGGTATTTTCGAAGATTTTTTTTTAATTATGGGAAATGTCCTTGTTTAGATGATGGGCCTTGGAATAACTTCACTACTGGTGTTTCAAGCAGGGTCATGTAGCTCTTTCATATTGACGATGAACAGGACTGATTTTCATTATACTTTATAAAAAAAGGATAGATGAAATAAAAAATATTCAAATTCTCATGTTTTTAAAAACTGACTCAACTCAATATAGTATAAAAAAGCATATGCCAATGTCATAATAATTTAGATAAGCCTAAAAATAAGACTAATTCAATGGAATTTAGGATATAACTTAATGATACTAATGTAGAATATAAATTATACAGTCACATATGATATACAATAGAACAAGGAGACTCTGTTGATAAAATATGTTAAAAGATATCTAAGTCATTCTATATCTTTCAGGAAGTTCATTCATGTAAAGTTTTGACAGGAGGATTAAAAGATGTGTTTATAGTTTATTCAAATATACCCCTTATATGATAGAAAGAATTTTAATAGTGTTCAAATGAATTAGAAAATTATAGGGTTTTAGTACGTGCATTTACTTTTATTACAAATTAATTGAATTTTTTATTTCTATAATTTTACTGGGTTAAATACTTTATTGAATAATTGAAATTCGATTATGAATTAATGTGTAGAGAAATATACAAATTGTTAAGTACTGTTTATGCCTTGTCATTATGTGATGATTTAGTTGGAAAAAGTTAATAACAACATATTTCAATACATAATATTTTTAACAAAATGTCAGTTTCTTCCCTGAAGACGTTGTCCTGTCCTTAGTTTTTAATGATTTATATTTAGTGAGTAAATATGTATTATAAAGCTTTTCAATGACAAGATAGTTAATCAAATTCTATAAAAGTTTTATTAAAGTGGGTAACAGTTGGTTGTAAAATGGTGCTCTTTGACCCCAACAAATACATATGCTTTATAAATTAGTTGACTTAGATAAATGATATTCAAGTGTAAACAAATCTTTGTATAGGGACTAGACTAGTGACATAGCAACTGGTTCCATAGATAAAATATCATCAGTGTCATAAATGCACAGCCGATGCAACATAGGGGATGTTATCTACTACATCAATACTAAACCGGGTATGATATTAGGTGCCCTGGAAGGTTAAATCAAACCTGGTATGTCTTTAGTTTGATATCAGGTGCTTTGGAAGGGCTAGAATAAACCGGGTATGATATCATGTGCTCTGGAAGGGTCAGAATCAAACCGGATAAGATATCAGGTTCCTGAAAGGTTGAGAATATTCGCGTTACAATAGAAGGAAATTAAAAATAAGTATAGGCCCTGATTTTGTTCTTGAGTACTTTGATGTATACATTAATATATGTGAGCTTTGTTAAAGGCAGTGGGAGACTTAAAAAAACGAGTCATTGTCTAGCAAAATGACTTGGAATTTAAAAACCAGTGTTCAGTACATATATCAGTTTACCATTTTGAGAAATAGATTCGGAAACTTTTAAGTAGAAATTATCAAATGTATCATGACACTTGTAATGATAGATTTGAATACATTGAAGAGAAAAATAATCACTAGTTATACAAGTGTCGATACATTTTCATAATAGGCTGACCCATCTGCTATTTACGTTACTTAACAAAGGTCCTTGGGCTGATTCGACCTTTCATTATGAACGCATAATTTGTTGTGCATCTAATCAGAAATAATAGCCGATACAATGACAGTATCAGCTCAGTCAGGCATGCTCAAGCCATTCATTTTTATGTTTACATGTATTTAGGTTATGTTTTGCTCAATAATTAGTAGTCATCCCGAGCGTAAATTTGAGAGTACAAATATTTATTGACAAGTTAACAATAGGATGATAATCCAAACTAAATAACGACAAAATGAAGTCCATTTCACTTTATTTGTCAACGCCTTCCAATTTTCAATTTTTCATTGTGTTGGTTTCGTGAGGTAGTGATATTTTCGCCTTAAGAAACAAGTGCTGATAGCGTTAGCTGCGACTGTGCAGACTAGTCATTTAGGTAATGTCGCTTATCACAATGATCTTTGACCACATTAAAGGTCCATAATTGAATAGTTGACAACTTAGCCATCTTCAATCGGACAATGATAATGATATCCACCACTGAAAGATGATTGTGTAGAAACTAATTAGTCGCATGTAAATGCATCTGTGTGAGATGAGTGGACCAGTGACAATGGTGTTCATTTCAACATTAGTAACAGCTGTACGTTATGTTGTGTTGATTTCCTAATATTTGTAATTCTTTATTTGACATAAGACGTTAAAAAGATGAAACGTCTTTAACATGTCTGAAAAGATGTTTAGTGATTTTTTTTCCCATTTTAAAAGTCTGTGTTTTTAATAAGACAAAACTGTTTATGACCTTGACCAAAAAGTGTTTATTGCAAAGGTGTAGATACAAATGTACTCTTCAGTGCTTATTTAAGACTTGCAAATAGATAATATTTATCATGAGTAGCCCGTTTTGAAATGTTCACCAACAACCGAATTTACACATTCCCTATATTTATAATCAGTGGGTAGAGCGTGAATCTCAACTTTTCCTGTTTAATGATTAGAAGAAAAAAATGTTGTCCTTATGATGCACTGCGCACCTTTTTCCTGTCTGAATTTCTAGACAATTGTATGGGCATTTTTTACTAGAGTACCAGACAGTACAATGTTTCCTATTAATCAAGGACATTTTATGTTCGCTCAATAATGCTCACAAGCGAAGTTCAAATGAACAAACTATTTAAATCCTTGATTTGACAGCAAATAAAATTTCAGATGTACTTTTAGTAGTGGTAGTTGCAGTGGCACACTTTAGACGTATATTGTTTCATGATGTAGGTGTATAAAAGTATTTCTTTCATAAATGATTAGATAATTTGAAAAATAAATAAGTAATACAAAACCTAAAAGAACACAAAACTAAATGTTTGAAGTAAGATTATGACAACATTGAACCTGTATTCGGTTTAAACAAGGTAGCCCACGCAAATGAAAATTCAAATAAATGCCAAAATATATAAAGACCCAGCGTTATATGTTTTGCTTAAAGCGATGTGAATAATAATCATTTGTATCCATAATGTCTTAATCTTTCACAGATAGTATCTTTAAATGTGCCTTTATTATTTTATTTATTTATATTAGAGTCAGTTCTTCAGGTTCAGTAATCAGACTTTCCACTAAAACTTTAACCTTTTCCAATTACAAATATTTTGTTCATTTGAGTTATGAAATTACCGTCAGACTTAAAAAAGTAGATGGAATTTTAAACCTAATTTGATGCATCTTGGCTGATAGGTTGTACCATAGTCACTATACTTCCATGGTCGTACTAATAAAAAGGCTAGACACAACATTATCATAGTACACTATTTTTAACCAGTTCATATTTATTTATATTTTTTTAATTACAAAAAGTTGATATCGAAATGCGTAAATTTCTCATTTATCTTTTCTAACCTACAATTCGGCATTTAATAAATACACTAGTATCATGTTGCAGTAGTTTATACTAGTATTCAATATGCATTTGATATCCTGTTAGCACAACGTTTATTCAAAATGAGTATTGCATATGAAAAGGAAAACACGTCTCATAGTGAGGTGTTTACATTGGAGAGAAAGAAAAGAAGAGGGTTAATGTGACATTTTTTTTCTCTTTCTTATTTTCTTTCCCTATTTTAGATCGATCAATCAAGAAAGGTTTAGTATGGATAGTAGATAGAAGTTGACTAGCATTTATATATCAATCGCCCAACCAATATGACCATGCAGCTCTAAATTGTTTACAGTCCAAAATAACGACTTTTCACTTCGAATGCATCTTTTATACAGTGTGATGAATTACTTTACACATATTTTAACATGTAAAAATCTTAAAAAACAGATATGTTTTAACATAGATTTTTATTTTAAGTAACATATGGCACTGTCAATAAGTCCAAGCGGATTATATAACAGATAAGCGATTTTGTATTACACAGTAAATACAACGGTATTGAGTTGTTCAGCTGTCATAATGACTTTTTAGGAACCATGAAAGTTATTTTCAAATACCGAAAGCGTTTGATCTTTTAGATGTTTTTACATTGAGATGATTTTTTTTAACATCTAAACAACTTGAAAGATAAAATATATTGATTGAAGTTTTAAACATCAAAATGAAAACTTCCTTTTTTTTCATTCTTAAAAGCGTGTCTCGTTCCTAGTTGCAACAGTGTATTTTTATTAAGCAATGTTTCATTTGTGATTTTTAAAAACTAACGTTCCTTCGATTGCAGTTAAAAATACATTATTCGATTTTAAATGGGTCAGCTATTATAGTTGCTCAGTAATACCATCATCTTAAACATTTTTATTCCAAATTCGTACCAGTTATTTAAATAATTACAAAATTTAAAATCAAAGAAAAACATTTTAAAAAGTAACAACAAATCGTTATATACCCTTATTTAAACATCTTCATACATATGCATTCCACTTGTACTTTTAATGTATAAGGTGTCTTTTTTTTCAAGTTCTGTGTTTACTCTGACAAGAGTCTTTGTTCAGAATACTTTTGATGTACAAATGTACCATGGCATGCGTTAGCTGTTTTTATTGTTTATTTCGGTGAAAGTCCTTATATACAAAACATTTCAGTGTTTATATCGGGATACTAAGTGAAATATCACTACAGGCTTACTGAGTTTAAGTATGGATAATAGCTTTGAAGTGTATAAATTACTTTTGTGTTAGGATGACAAACGCAAACAATATCAAGCATAATGCTAGTGAATATTCAACAACCAATTAGTTAAGAATGGCTGTAACGTACTGTACAATGGATTCGGATGTTTGAAGCGAGTAAATGATCCAGAAGGGACAAAGAAAACAATTTTGCGACTGTTACCTATCTTACTATAATCACTAGGTATCTAAAAGATAAATCAGGACCACCGATATATATCACAAACGGATATCTCCTTCTCGGGTTTCGTGTGTCAAGGGTGAACCGCCATTGTTGTAAAACACTTTAAACTGTTTGGAGCGATACTTTTATAACGTTTGGAAATTCTGATTTCTTTCTTGAGTGGTTTTTAATTCAGTTTGCAACTTCTGTTTTCTATTTAATTGCTATTGAACATGATCGTTTACAAGAAATTCGAAGGGTTTAACATTTAACGTAAATCTCTTCAACCCAAGCTGGTTATGTTTTTTTTTCAATCTGAATAACTTTAAGATAGGATTTCAAGTTTACCATTATACCAAATCATTCAGATATTAAACGTTTCTTGTTGTGTGTTCGGTAACTATATGATATGAACATGGAACACAACTTTTTATTACATTTTCACAGATGTTTTGTGTTTAACCCTAATAATCCAGTCGTTATATTCCAATCACGGAGGTTCTCGAGAAATGGTATTGGATAGAGGGCGCTGAATTATTCGAGTTAATGTTTTGTGATACGAATTTTCTGGTTTGCAGAGTGAAATGTATTTCATTGTACATTTCTACATAACTGGTTTAAAAGTTTCACTTTTCTATTCTGGTTTGCAGAGTGAATTTTTCTACATATCTAGTTTAAAGATTTCACTTTTCTATTAATTGTAAGGCTATGTATGTTTTGGTGTATTGCCTTTAAGCAGGGTAGATAGAATTAACATTTCCTTTTAAATAGTAAGAAGGTTTTTTTTTTTGCATATGTTTGCTGATCAATTAAATCGCATTATGTTGTTAATCTTTGCCGTTTAAACATTATGTATAGGCACGAACGTTTGTATAACTGGTCTGAGAGCATTATAAATATTTTGAAAAGAGAGGTTTATATATTGTATTAGACAGTCGAGTAGCTTTAAATTGTACACTGAGTATCATACGTTGCATTATCAGTCTTGACACTGAAGGAAAATTATTATTTTATGATTCCATTTTGTTGTGTATTTGATTTGAATTATTACATGAAAAAAAAAAACCACATATTTTTCGCGCGCGTCAATCTTGTTCATAAATTTTACGTTTTTAGTTCATTTGTAAGGTTAACTCCTTAAAAAATGTAAGATAAGTTTGATGTAATAATTCATTGCCATTACAATATCGGCATACAACGGTAACAATGGATTCCATCGTTCTCCAGTGGCCATGCATGAAAGGATTTATGACAGTCCCTGCTTTATTAAAGATTCGAATACGAGTTTTGACGTTTTTCCTGAAAACGTAAATAAATTTGTGATGTCATATCCTATGCATTGTTAGTATTGAATAAACCAGTAGTGAAAACAGGACATCCTATACGGTATCAGGTCGTTCCAGCCCAAAGGCTTTTAATCCCAAGCAATCATGAACACTTTTCATTGAAGATTCTTTCCCTTCAACTTTATAGTACTATTGAAGCTGTTTTAATAGTCCAGCGGTAGAATCAAAAATATTTTTTTTTAATGCACCCACCGAACACACGGCTAAATTATATATCATTGAAAAGATAAAATTGTTGACTTTAATTTTAATGATGCCGTAAGCATAAGAAGTGGTCGGAATTTTGCATAATTGAGGTCAAAGGTCAACAATTGAATATTACAAAATTTTGTCTTTACTGTCTATTTTGGGCTAAACTTAGGAACATAAAACATATTAAACAATCAAGGGACAATATTTCATTCAACATATATGGAGCCGGTTGGGCATACCATTTCTTTTTCTAAATACGTCATATTTAACGTTAAAATTGACGTTTTTCGTTATATGATATATTTTGTTTATTTATGACTTCATTTAGTTTCCATACAAGGATGACCTTGAACTTTGGTAATATTTTTTTCCCATAAAAATGAAGTCTTAAGACGACTAGCTACTATACAAAAGTTTAAAGTCAGATAAAGGGGGATAAAAGTTAATTTCATTGATTTCAGTTTCAATGGTCATGATGGTTATTTCAGTAAATTTTTTACATTTTTTTTTGCAGACAAAAGCTGTCATTAATATTTTTGTTGTACAATCAAAATGTATTCATATAAGGTTTATAAAATATGTTAGCATCATACCAACGTTTTTTTTTGACGTTTCTTAACATAAGAATGCCCGATCGTCCTATCATAATAACGGAAATAGCTTCAGTGTCAAAGTAAACTAGACGTATATTAAATCAACAGAAAAAGTGGACAAAAACTAAAAGCAAAACAAGTTTATATATGAATAAGCATTATTTAGACATAGATAGGTCAGGTAATCAAGCATCATCATCATCATCATCTATATCTACCAGGTGTGTATTGATGTTTTTACAAAGGTCTGATGCTTGACATTGACACAGTTCAGTACAGGATAAATTCTGTTCAAAACACACACAACTTTTACTGCAAAATGATTTTCCTTTGCATGTGCACACCAAATCTTGAAGGAAGTCAGATGGGACAACATCCCTAATGCGCTCAAAAGTCACGTGTAAAGAAAAAATCTCTGTGTAGTGATATTGGACATGTTTCTATTTTTAACAAGTGACTGAACTTAATTATTTTTGGTGATTAGGAAAGTAGAGGAACATAGAATAAATGTGTAAAAACTATGGAGCTATTGAATGTGTTCAAAGTATTAAATTTTCAAAGAACTTATTGTGTTAAAAAGGGGATATTTTACCACAAGGAGCCGCATCACAAAAGGATGTTCGGGGTTTGCTAATTTACGGAAAAAGTAATCTCACTTCGTACCCCAAAAATTTAACCACATATGTGAAAATGTCACAGCTTCGAAACGAGCTATCATACATATCCAAGTTTACGATATGGACTGAGCTACAGGAAAAAACGTTACCATTACCGCCTATGTAAAAACAATTGAAGATATTGAGCCAGATGACATTTGACCTTCAAACAAGACAGGTTCAAGACCACACTTTCCTTCTTTCCAACCAAACCGTAGAGGCGATCCAATAGCAGACTTGGCGATATGTGCAGTCATCCAGATTTTGGTTTGGAAAGAAGACCTAAGGACATGCTGTTTGAAAGATGCTTCACAAGGAGGGAGTTGGACCAAGCTAGAATCTTTACATGTGGCTAGTTTCACCTGGAAACTGTTCAGATTATTATGGCAGCGTTTGGACTTTCCTTTAGGATCATAAAGCTTAGTTCCGAGTTTTCGACTGACGGCTACCGAATCTTCTGTATCTAATAAAGATATCTGGGACAAGTCATTGAAATGAACAGGCGTTTCTTTTAGTGCCTTTAGCATGGATTTCTTGCCTATGCCAAAATAAAGACGATGTAGTATCACATCCTGTAATAGCATGTGCAGCTGGTAGGATTTTACACAAAACTGAATTTAACGACCCACACAGCTCATGAACAGGAATGTAACGCCGACAATCCTTAATGCTAGTGATCATTCCTGTTTGAAACCACAATTCAGATATATGAGTCATCTGTGGGAAATAATGTATTAAAAGTACTAGCACGTCCGTATCCGGAGACTTTACAATAATGCGACCGTTTATATCGTTTTCCCTGTACAGTTTGTCAGCATTCAATGCATGCAGAATAATACGTGTATCTACCTCTTCTTGTGTACTTGACAATTCACTGCAATCTGATATACCTTTGGGACTTATAATTTTCACTATTTCTGGATTGGGAAATGATCCAGCAAGGTACAGTTTTTGTCCATCCATTAGACAACTATTTTCTTTCATATATTGCAAAGTGAATTCACCAAGAAACTTTATAAGTGACTGCTTGTTTTCACCTGAACTGAGAATTTTTTTCCAGTCTGGAATGATTCTTCCTTCGATTACTTGAAACACTTTTGGATTGAAAAATGACTTTGATCGACGTTCCCGTTCAGAGCGTTTAATGGAATTTTGAATGTCATATCTATCAAAAATGTCAGCAACCACTGAAGCATATTGAAAGCAAGCAACCTGATTGCGGACAACATCTAAAGCCAATTCACCAAATGTTTTAAACCTTTTTGCATTGATAGATTGCAATAATGCCATGCCATCTCTTATATGGGTGGTTCGGGATATATCGAATATTGGAAGGATTTGACAGACTACTACATCCTGTTCCAGTATGTCAGCTAAATCTGCCTTGCAAGTCTTGCGCATTGTACCATCGTCATGGAACATGGATGTTGGGATTGGGCCAATTGGATAGGACAGAACTTTTTCAACTGTTACATCCTCTCGACAATTTGCCAAAGCCAAGGCACGCCTAAAAACTAACTCTGGGTTGATATGCACATTAACTGTGTCACCAGAACGACACTTTAGTTTAGTTTTTTTCGTCATATCCTCGAAAGACTTTAGTTTAGATCTTGATATCGGGTTATAGAAACTTCGAGACTGCCCATTCGACAAAGAACCATCAACAAAGGATTAAACCCTTTGTGTGCCCTAATTAATAGAATTCAATAAAGAATCTTGAACTTCTTTAGATGCGTGCATCCCAGTTGAAATGTTTATGAGAGGAACTGGATGTAAGGTAACATCAAAAGGATCTGTCATTTTGTTGATGATATGATCTATCAAATCACTAACCTGTTGGTTATCTCGTGTCATTGCTGCTGGTTTCATTTCCACGTGAGATAAATCACTCTCTATGGACAAACCAGCTCTATCACGCATTTCTGAACCGAAATGACCTAGAACATGTCTCGTTAATGTCCATCTAATCAAAGCAGATTTTTTGCGGGTTAATCCAACAATCCCCCATGCCCTTTAGAGTCTTTTATAATGGTTTTTTCGGTGGCCATGTCACTCCAAATGCCGTTAAAAGTTCCCTTTTTTTGGTGAATTGCAAATTCACCAGAATCAAATGCTGATTGAACTTTATGAGGGATATCAAGCATATCAAGAATATAAACCGGGATCCATCTGGAGTAATTTGTTCTGTTGGTTATGAAGAAATATGGCAGCATATCAGTAGTAGTATGTAAATGCAATGACCACAAACCCTCCCGTTCTGCACGAATGTTTTGGAGCATTACTTCAACCGCGTTCAGGAACATATCCAAGTACTTAAATGTCGGGGACTGGAGATATCCCCAGTTCCTGAATCTAACTGTTAATGGTAATACATGGGTGGTATACAGAACTGGATAAACACCAGAATCAACCATAAGATCCCGAAGACCTCCATCTGCCCACAATTTGCCAATACAAGCTATAAAACAAGAAAGTGTATGAAATCCACCAAGCCTCAAAATAGGGGATTGAAAAACTTCAGGCATTGACCATTTCACTTGCTGTGATACTGCGTAAAGTTGTTGATCAAACGTCTGTATTGCAAAGTCCTGTCCTACTTCTTTTGACATGTCCATACATTTCTTCATTGTTGTATAAACGGTTGACATATCGCTTGGCTTCGAGTCAACAACTGGTGCATATGTAACAAGTGTCCGACAAGGAAGTGATTCCGAGACTAGGCCATTAAACCCAGTCCAGAAGGGGATTGCTTGTTTAATTTGTTCTGGAAGTTCCATTGGAAATTTAATTACTTCTCTGAACAGAAGTCGCAGCAAAACCCAAACGGAGTCTAAAGAAGCTTCACATCGTTCTGAACAAGATTGTATATCACTATATGCATTCTCACGACGGGAAGGCTCAGGACGCTCTTTTGGCTTGTTGAATGGTACACAGTTTATCAAAGACATTGTCTTCTCGTCGACTGGTAGAGATTTTTCCTGTCCTCGTTTAACTTTAACCTGTTCAGCATGTACAGCGCTTGAATCAGTCATTTCAGTCTGCAGTTGGAAAACAGCTCTAGCCATAGAATGGAAAGTATAATAAATTATCCTTGTCATCCACCGTTTCCGTGTTTATGTCAATGTTATCTGATCCTTCCTGGATAAGACAACCATTGGAAGACAGCGGTACAATACCGTTTGGAATATACACGCCATTTTTGATCCTATCAATTTCATGACTTGATAAGCTTGTTAGGTAACGCCTAACCTCATCATACGAACTGCAAAACCCATGAGCATTTAATGTTTCAACTAATTGTTTTGATCCAAATTCGTGATACAATTGTAATGCAAGACCAATTTGAAATGGAGTGATAACATTAGTACTCATTGAAACTATGCCTTCTGTAAGCGACATACATTTTCGCATTTTTTCTACGGTAGTATGATTTTGGTTTGAAACGGCCAGAAAAGACTTTTCATCTATTAACCAACAAATAAATTTGGTCAGGTTTGGGGGCATTGATTGAATTGACAACGGCAGAAAACATTCGGAAGGTGTTGGGTAATAATCATTGTTTAGATCAAGGCTATGTATATCACGTCTTAAAATATTGGCAGCGGTGTGTAAAATCTGTTCTTCACTTGTTGTATTTTTGGAACTTCCAATTTCCAAATCTAACTGTGCTATTTTGAGTTCAGATTTTAGCTGACTTGCAGCTTTGAAGGCGTCACCGATAGATATAGAGCTGCTGAACATGATATTTGATTTACCCTGGCCTTGTTGTGGTTGTATGACAATTGAATCGCCGTACTTATTCATTAACCTATTTTGCAATTTATATGTTGTGTATTTGTCGGCATAGTCCTGTGGAAGCAAGAAACGAAATTTCTCAAACAAGTTGGACATCATAAAAGCCTTATGCTTTACCATCAGGTCTGAATTAATTTCTGATACCAACTTCACAAATGCAGTATCGTGGTCAGAAGATTCTGCTTTTACTTTTTGTGGTGTTTTCAGTAGATATTTAGTTATACAGGCCGAATGATAAAGGGCATTTTCAGTAAAATTTTCAAGTAAAACCGTTGACTCAATTTCATGATCCGAATTAATTCTAGCTGCCTCAAGTATATTCTTAATTCTGTCTTCTGATTCCACTTTGTGCAATTTAGCATCTTTTTTGTAAGTTTTGTTCTGACAAAAGATACAGGAACACCACTCTGATCGAGTTGTGATTCTAGATGTGCTTGCAGCAGGTGAAAAAATGCAAGCACCACCTATATTCTCCTCCGTTTCCATAAAATCTTGTTTATAACAAGATAGATTCTGCTTACTGGTGTAAGATTTACAACAAGATCTATGGTATTTAACATCAATATTTTCCGAAAAAAATTGATTAATAGAAGACAACTCTTCTACAATCTTCAAATAGATCTCATCTTTCCGTAGTTTAGTAGCTTCCATAAAACTAACTTTGCCCTTGTCAGTGAAAATATATAATTTTTCCGGGCTTTTAAGGTGACAACTTATGCATTCCTGCCAATCTAAATAAGACTTCCATCTCTTTGCACTTGTTGGGGTAAGTTTTAAAGGACTACCGAACTGTGACATTATCCGGAAAATTTTCACAACAGATCCGGAATAATTTTTAAGCGATTACTTAACACAATGTAAACAATGATAAAAAAAAACAATATATTACCACTCTGGGTATTAAAAAATAAAAAAAACCAATGAAATCAACAACAAAGCAAATATAAAACTAGTGTAAAGACAAATATAAGCCCTAAAACTGATATTAATCAAACAATTTCAATGTGAAATGCTAATCGACATTTGGCTTGTACAGTGATAGAACTGAGCGGAGTGAGGATTAAACAAAAATAAACGTCCCGGACCGTAATTCCGGAATTAAATAAATGTGTAACAGATTGAGGTGTTCTATTCAAATTAAAAAATTCTTGGTAATCTAATAAGAAATGTTACAAACGAAAGTTGTTTTGTATAAAGTAAATATCGAAGTGTATATTTATGCCAAATAAACACAAATGAAGTGTTTTATAATTATCCTGTTATTAACGGAAACCGGTGAAAATCGTGTTAATCACAACTACTGAAGTAAAACGGTTTTTTAAAATGTTAATGGTAAATATTTTTAAAACAATTATTGACTATTTTTATCGTCAGTGATATATTCTTACATTATCAATTTAAAAAATAGCCGTAATATTGTAATTCGTAATAATAATTAGCATTTTAGTGTATCAGTGAATTTTTTTTATACACTACATAACGCTCTAAAAAGCCATTTTTACGGAAATTCGACCATACGATTTTCTTACGGCATGTTTAAAATACAAGTTTAACATGTATTCTTTCATTTAAAAAAAATTCAGGTGTGTGTTCTTTGGGTGCATTAAACTCCTTAACTAAGCGTCTTTTCAGATTTCGCCGCTGCACTATAATGAGAGTATTAGGCCGTGTTCACATTGACCTAAACTCGGTGTTGTGTAAGTGTAACTCACACGTAAACTAAACAAAATTACGTTCCCATTGATAAAACTCAATGTTTACATGTAGTGTAAATCATGTTTTGTCTACATGCAGTCGATACTCGATGTAGGCCTTGTGTAGATTAAGTGTACACAAAACTGGGCATTTAAAACATTAGTTTCACCGTGCATATCTAAGGAAGAAACGATTTAAAAAAAAAATATATATTTATAGCAATTATTTATGAAGTTCTTTACAGAAATATTTGTCTGAACTTGATATATTAATTTGTTTTGTTTAGAAATAAAACTTAACGTAGCTTTAATAAGCCCTTATCAAGACTCAAAGCAGCATCATTGCCGAAAACATAATTCATTTGAAAATTAAGGTCTTTCCGAATCGACTTGACTTACACAGAAATATTTGCCACTGGTCTTTACTCAAACAACGATTCACTCATAAATGCATTACTTAAAAAGTTTGAGGTAAATGTATTGCTTGTCTAGTATCTCGGATCTGTGAAATTACACTTAAAAAGTAAAAAAAAAAGCATTACCTCCTCCCTTTGCCAAATACCTCTTGGAGAAGAAATACCATTTGAACATACAGGAAAGATAGAAATATAGTGATCCCTAATATATCAATCCTTCTTCTTCGTCTGTAAGCACGCTGTTGCAGCCTACGTTTTCTAATGCTTAATCGAGACATCTTTATTATTTTTAAACTACTGCAAATCATCAAAATGGCTTTCATAAAGCAACCACTTAACTTCAAAAAAAAGAGGGGGGGGGGGGGTAGGGGGTATTTTGGTTATTTATCTGAGTCAGAATTTTGCCGCGTAAACGTTTTATTCCGGTTTTTTTTCGATGCTGGTAATCATTTTTTTTTTTTTTCTTCAACATTTAACACTTTAATGTATGGGGAAACTCTTGATTCAGAATATTTTTTGTCATCTGTAGAACCAGAATTGTTTTCTTTGTCCAATTGAGGTTCGGAATATTTCCGTCCCTCCTATTTAGAGTCAAATGGTCGTTCCCTTACTGCTAGAAAAGTTGTCCGAAAACGTTTCATTCGATTCTACGTAATGAACATTTAAATGACATAGAGTTTACAAATGTGAACAAATCTTATGTACAGGTAATTAAACAAGGTGTATAGATGTGAACAAATTTAATGTGAAACCAATGTCCAGTTCATTAAACTAATTGTAAACAAGTTTACTGTACATGGAATTTGGTGTGAACACGGCCTTACACAAGATATTTAATGCATAAGACGTCATGTCAATTTGTGGTGAATGATATGGAACGGAAATTTTAATGAGAATTTTAATTTAATGTACAGGTTTTTATGATGAATGCACATAACACTGCACATGTGACTAGTATGGCGTGAAACTAAATTTTGAAATATCTAGGGCATGTAGTGCTCTACTATAACCTTTTACGATACTGTTTGCACTTGGAATGGAAGGATTATTTTCGTTTGAATTGGGGCAGAGATGCTCGAATTTGTCATAGGCGGAAACATACGACTTTGCATGGCAAAACGAAAATGTAAAAGCTGTATGATTTCATTTCTTTTACGTGAAGCACTTTTAAAATTAATACTTTTCCAAGATTAAGAAGTTTTAATGACGTATTTCTGCACAAAACATCTCTTTGAATGTAAAAATTTGAAATTTACTATGGAAGCAGGTGGGACCATTAGGTAACTTCAATTGTCCCATCAAAAGCTAGGTGCAATTGCTCAGGTTACCTGTTGTTAACAACATATTTTTACCTGTGACCTTCGTTTTTTACAAACTCACTTCATAACATCTAACGAAATGCAAATATTTCCCATTAAACATTTTTCTTAAGATTTACTTTTTATCATTACATTTTTTACGATTAATTCGTGAGAATTTTGGGTGAAGCGTATAATTTTATCCCGATTTATTGGAAGGACATTGGTGTAATGAAATTGGATGCGGTCTTCCTTTTTAAATGTTTGTATTTTACTTAATAGATTATGGGTCGGATTACAGTTGACGATATTGGGTAATTTTGTGCAATTTTGAGTTTTTATTGCCAATTGAAACAAGTCTATCAGGATGAAATTACTTGTATAAAAATACCATTGTTCCTATACTTTACAAGCGTACGTGTTTTATCAATTTGTTTTAAACTATGCAAGAGGCTGTCTAGTCAGTCAGTTTATTTTGTGCGTGACAATACCGAGCAACTATAACATGTTCCGTTGTATGACAAGGCTGCCTGTTGGGCGCTACTTCGTGTGTGTCTACGCTATAATTGCCGTCAACAGAAAGGGGGCTTCCCAAACATACATTAAAATATTTGCCACTGGACTTTAAGACAACAAACAATCAACCAATGCACACAGGGGGTTCTAAGGGAAGATGTTTCTGTCACATTCTCTTTATGTGATGTTCGATATCATTAGCTCTATCATGTCATGTCCTTGGAGGCTGTTACTAAAGATAAAATGATTCAAAATTTGGAGTTTAGTATGACATCCATTATCACTGAACTAGTATATATATTTGTTTAGGGGCCAGCCAAAGGACGCCTCCGGGTGTGGGAGTTTCTCGCTGCATTGAAGACATATTGGTGACCTTCTGCTGTTGTCTGTTCTATGGTCGGGTTGTTGTCTCTTTGACACATTCCCCATTTCCATTCTTAATTTTATGATCAAATTATCATCAAATTATCTGTTACAATGGTCTAACTGCAAAATATATCTAGAAGTAAACTTCAAAGATCGTATATGCAATCAGCATAGGCGATTTCAATGGTGTTAACTTTCATCGAATGTGAAACCCGACACTAGTTTTGCACCAGTTACGTTTTTTAAATATATTTGAAACATTGTAGAAAAATCTGATTTTCTTCAAACGAATTGCAGTACTTGATACAATACGCGAGTATATATTCTTACCAGAGCTCTTACACAAGAGGCCATTCCCAGTAGTAATAAACATGCTGACACTATGTCCGATTTCATAATTATTATAAATCCCTTTTAGTATGTCCAATTCTTTAGAAAGTCACTGACTACATTTCTATAAACTTCAAAGCATTCGCAAGTCTTAAGTTATCTTGTCTTGCGGTGAAATTGGTTCCTTTCCCATGGCCTATGCGTGAGCAGCATGCATGTATTTCTTAGAGTTTGTGCTATTTCACGTGGTGTTTTTACCAATCTCATATACACAAGGTAATCCCAATTTCGTTTAGTTTATCTTAAATATTAGATGTCCCACTTTTATAAACGTTGTTTAACCTGTTGATAAGCACTTGATGTCCTATATTTAAATGATAAACAGTAATCTATTAGATCCTAAGATGACGACTTGCTTTTCCAGCTTTATCCCTGGTTTTCCCCTTCATGTATTACTTTATAAGCCAGGTAATTTTTATCATAAGATTGAACCGAACTTTACAACAAATTATAATTAGTGGGTGGAGCCATTTTGCGATTTAAACTGTGTGTTCAGGTGTGAATTCTGTCCTTCTGTCAATCAACTACTTACAACCGTGTATGGATTAAATGAAATGAAAGAATATAGGCGGGGCTTAAAACAGCAATAGTAGTAGTAGTATAGCGTAATAAGTGTTATTGAATATGATGAAGAAAAATATGTTTATTATGTATCATACGAAGAAGAGAAATCGGTGTCTATTTATATCCCATAGGTTTGCAACTCTTAAATGTACAAAAGATTTGTACACTATACAAACCCTTGGCTGTACATTGCGTCATTCAGGAATTCGGGAGGGGGCAGGGGGCAGGGTACTTAATTATCCTTATATGTTATAAAATTATCGTTAACTTAAGAAGTGATATTTAATTGCGTGTCATTATTGAATTGGAATTAAAATTCAAAATTTTTGAAGAACGCACTTTTATGTGTCCAATCTTAGTATTTATCTATTGTAAAACACCATTACATGTATAAGATTACCAATATAAATATTTAATCGCGTCATGGAATCTGTGTTGTCTCAATGGCAGTCTTGTAAATTTCCTTGTTTTTATACAGTAAGTAACATGATAACGCCCTGTAAATCATTGTTTTCTAATAAACTGTATGCAACGTATCAAATATTTGAATTTGTTTGTACCTATTGAAAAAAAATGTGTGTTGGAAAGTTAAAAATTGATGTAAATTGCTTCAATGACTTCAACAGCATGTTACAGATAACATCATGAAAATGAGTGTCATGTTTTGAGAACAGCCTCTCTGTAGTTCACAAATGACTAGGTGAAACTTTTAACTGTATAAACGAGTTAAAAGTAGTCGTTGAAAATCGTTAACTTAAGAACAAGATTTAAAACACTTACTAAATGTGCAAATACTGTACGGGGTTCTTGATTTTGTGGCTATCCTGAATGCTGGAGGGAGCATCGATATTTTAAAAAAAGTCCGTTGTGAACATCTTCTAGAATTTCTAAGCAATTTCGCGAAATCGGCACTCTTGTTTTACATTGACCTACATCAATTTTTCAGTCGAATTCAGTTTTTGAGTTAGAGTTATACCCAAGGCCAATTGCCAAAATAACACCCATGTCATGTTTGAGTACAAATTTACAACCAGTTTGACCAGTTTTGAAAAGAGAAGCGAAAGATACCAAAGGGACTTTCACTCAAAAATAATCTGAAAACGCCATGCGTAAACAAGAAAAATACTAACGGTCAAACAACAGTACACAAAACATAGACAACTAAAGAATAAGCAACGACGAACCTGACCAAAAACTGTGGGTGGTCTTAGGTGCTCCGGAAGAGTATATTCATTTATTTAATTCGAATTAGAAGATGCATGTTTAAAATTTGTCTCAACGTCTAAACATAAATAGATGTGGCATTGAACATCGACAATTAATGATGCATGTTTACTGAGTTGATGTTACCTTTATGTCTCTGCTTTATTTGTCGGAAACTGATGAAGCATTATTATAGTAAGTATTAGAAGTTTAAAAAGAAAAGTAAAGCATACTGTCTTTGTAAGAGTCGTATTAAACGCCGCCTGGTTGTGGTATACATAGATAGCTGTGCTATCATGTGTCATGCCAAATTGTCGCTGCAGAGGTTTGTTTGGGTATATAGAGTCATGGTACTCTGAACTTGCCATTTCTAGCAATAAAAAGTATGCTTCAATACAACCCGTTTGGCTGTGCAGCATTTATAACTTGTAAATAATTACCCGATGACTTGTGTTGAGAGAGTACAATTTTCTCTGTACACATAAGAACCATTGCTACAATTATTTTTGCCTGTCAAAGAAAACCTGTTGCAAGGCTTAAATTCTGCCCAGTCCAGCATACCCTCATTTTGTGATAACAGTAAAAGTTTCCCGCACTTCTTCTCGGTTCAGCTAATGTAAGGAACCAACCCACTAAACTGGTCTTCTATTCCATCTAAATCTATGCAACGAAGGTAGCGACAAGTGAACACACAGGAATCCAGTTTACCAACCATTTGTTGTATTGTTTTATGAGTTATCGTCATGAATATTCATGAAAAATTCTTCGATGCACATTAAGCAAACTGCAATAAATAAATCAATCATCAATCAATCAAATTATCGTTAAGCTTAGATTGTCTGACGCTAAGCAGAATTGAATAACTATTAAAGATAGATAAAATTTAGTTGTTGATAACCTTAATCAATTATACATTAGTCATTGAGTTGCAAATACCACTGTAATGATAAGAATTAAATTATACTTATTGCAATTCACCGTACTGATAATAGAAATACAATAATTAGAAAACTCTGCGACAAGTGACCAGATATTGGATTTATTTTTTATCTTTGAATTCATAGTTTGATTTAGACTCTAACTGGAGTTGTTCCAATAAAACTGCTATTTGTAAAGCCGTTATTGTAGGCATCTTTTCTTCAACTGTTTCTGTTATACATCCTTGGCTTTCATATATTCGGCTGTGAGTGTTTCTGGTGATGGTAAAATCCTGACAAGCGCTTCGGACGCATAAAATTTATAAAGTGTTGTTTTCGTTACAAACAGAAATGGAAACCACGCCCTTCCAAACTTGACCGCTGACAACCCACGAGATCCCTCATGTGGTTAATAAGGTAGACTTAGGATAAGCTGTCGGTGTTAGGATTATTATAGTATTTAACCTGTATCAAAGTTACATACAAGAAAAGGCTTTTATAAATAGTTAAGGTTAAGTTTTACAAGCCGAGAGGGGCGTCAGTACAGCTATGCGGGATGTATAAATACGCAGCCACGTCTGATCTGAATGCATGGGGACGTAAATTCATATGCTTAAGCATTCTACATGCAAATGCGTACAGAGTATTGATATTACCAGGAGGTATAAGGAAGGTTTATTTTACATCACTGTATATGTTTTGTGCAGTTTGAGCAGAATATGAAGACTCGAACAATTCTATGAGCTCAGAAAACAATTATAATCATAAACATGTTTATTTTAGATAAGTGCATGCTGTTAAGTTTTGTCGCAGAGTCCTTTCATAGATTTAATTTTTATATTAGTACGTGTGTTAAAGGTCTCAATGAGAGAAAAAAAACTTCTGAGATATACACGCATACATGCAGGCTGGCACAAAACCTGTGAAGTATACGCCAAGGAAATGTCAACACTACAAACAAGTTATACTTATAATAATAGACATAAATCTACTCCTTAATTCAACCTTCAGATGGCGAATAACTTCTGGTTTCATATCCGTATTCACAACTTTAGTGTAACCATGTAACACTACTTACTAAAACATATTTCAAATTGTACAACATAAGAAAAGACAATGGCATTATCGATGCATCTGTCGGAATTAGTCATTAAAATGTCCTAGTTAAGATGTTAGTTGAGGAACATCTGTCGACGTCTGCTATCGTTTCATTGGATATTACATGAATATTATGGAGACATGGTTATGCAACGGTAATAAATAACTATAATCATATCTTTAAGTGATTTTTTTTCTCTTCATTTACAAGTGTAAAGTACTACACTTTTTAAGCTTGGACAGGTTTTCAATAGGTTATCTTTTAAAAAGAGTTTATTCATTTTCTCAATTCGGAAAATTTGCGAGGCAATAGACGATACAAATCTTGAGAGGTATCGACCTTAGTGAAGTACAGGATAAAGGCGCTTAGGTGAACGAGAATAAAAGGAGATACTTTCGGTATACTTCAATGAGGCAGAAATGTGTTTCTGTGAAGAGACGGTTTGAAGGCCGTTCGGTGACTTATAATTGTTAATGTCTACGTCATTTTTGTCTCTTGTGGAGAGTTGTTTTTATTTGCATCATACCACATCTTACAAGTCCAAGTTAGGGATTGTGAAAAGATTTCAGATTCCTTTTCTCAATTTTTCCTATTCCAGAGCATATTAACCTCAGCCTATTACCTTTACGGGTCTCTTTGTCTAACATGATAGTTTTAAAGGAAGTTATATATAATGAGGAAGAGGTTTTAATTTAAAAAAATAACTGAAAAAGTTTGTGGAAAGAATGACTGAAACCAACACTTAATCAAATTCAAAAGTCTGCATTGCTCTTGGGCTTCTTTTCAACTTGCTTGGAACCTGATTACTTTTTCGAAGACTAAATATTTGTTACCGTACAGTCTGAATTCATGTCTGCTTTGACAACCCGCTGATGTTGTGTGGTTTTAACACATCCTATATCATACCATTGCTTTCATAGCAACAGCTTATTGAAAATAGACTGTAAGATTTGAAGCTACATTTTCATAGTATTTCCTGGTCGTGAAAACTTAGAATTTTAACCTGAATATTCTTTATTTCGCTCTTAACCGAGAACAGAGGAAAATATTAATAGATTTGACAAATGTGCGTTTTGCAATTGCATAATATTCATTTTTTTCCCATCTAATTATTCAGCAAAATAACTTCCATTTACATGTTCAATTTAATTAAAAGTACTTATATTACAAACATGCACATATTTCCATGTTTTGAACACCTGGTACATGTAAACACAGGTTTAACTAGCTGTTACTGTCCTAGATGTATTTAATTAAGTTTGTTTATAATGATTCAAGTGACAGTTTTTAAAAATCTTACATGTGTTTGTTCTTATTAAACAATAACGTCTCGACGATCTTGTGGCACCTTGCTTATCTCAAGTGCTGGAGGTCGTTGGTTCCAATCGCGGCAGTGTCAAACAAATGACTATCCGCTAAGCATGTGTCACTTAGGATTAAGAGGAGAATAATTAGCCAACGCAGAGAAACAATGCCATATAATAAAAGAAGATGTGGTATAATTACCAATGAGAAAACTCTTCACAAGAGACCAAAATGACAAAAAGTTTAACAACTATAGGTCACCGTACGGCCTTCAACAATGAGCAAAGCCTATACCAATAGTCAGCTATAAAAGGCCCCGAAATGACGATGTAAAAAAATTCAAACGAGAAAGCTAACGGCCTTATTTAGAATCATATTCAAAACAGTGTGGCTGTGGCCATTGATTGACGACCTTAATTATCCCTTTGACTGGGACAGATTATGTGAACGTTTGCCTGTAAAGACCACGGCTCACTATGTACTATTAAAGACACTGAAACTGTGGGGTCACCAAAGGTTCTCAAAACCTTAATAAAGTAATTCGAAAAATTAATCAGGAATACCACGATGTTTTGATTTACATCAATAATATAAATCAAAACATAAAGGTTATTCCTGATTAATTTTTCGATTTTTTAATTATTAAAGGCGTTAAGAACCTTTGATGGCCCCACAGTTTAAATTCTATAATAAGTGAGTAGTGAGCAGTG
>CM034355.1:64606070-64629076 GCA_019925275.1 Mytilus edulis
GGCAACATGTTTAAAATGTACATTACAGGCCTATCACAAACGTGTAATAGTTCATCATTTTTTTCTTTGATGGCCGAAGCTGCGTGCTTTGCAAGCACAACTTTTTAGTAATAAGAGCCCATTTCCGTTAGATAAGTGCAATTTGTGATACAAGTGGTTGAAAATGACAGGTGTAGGCCTTAAAGAAACCATTTAAATGATAACCTCACCTCTTATGTCAAGATAACTCACGTGTCCTTGGGGATTTGAAGTGCTTTCTATCTTTTAAACTATTTTTAATAAAAGGATCGGCATGTTTTCGAATAGTAAAACTCTTGTGTAGTTTTTTTTTGTAGAATTATTATATTCTGCTCAGATATCAAAATTTACAAACCGTAAATAGATTAGAATATTATGTCTCAATTTAGTTTGTATTACGTCGATTTTCGATAACCTTAAAATTATTTTTCCTCGCATAATTTTGTGTTTTGTCTCTTGTATCATTGACATAATTTCAGTCGTAAGGACGCTAATCAAATAACTCTGTTGAATGTACAGTTGCATTAATTGATGCATCCGACAAAACAATTTTCCTTAGACTACCTACGGACCTTCAAAGTTTGTTAAAATGATTCTTTAACGAACAGAGAGCTAGACAGCTTCGAATTAAAAGGAGAGCCGTGGTGTAGTGATTATCTCATCGGACTGCTAACACAAAGGTTCCTGGTTCGATTCACGTTGCGGGAGAAAAATTTCTGGGACTGAATTTTAGGCTCTCCCTTGACATCATTTGCTAGTAGGGTCTTGAGAAACGATGATAGTTCGTCGAATTGGGACGATAAATGGCTATTCCGTGTTAAGAGAGCGCAATATCTCTTGCACGTTAAAGACACCCTTGTAGATTTCGAAAATGAGCAGGCGATCGAAAAATAGCAGGCGAACGGCGTTACAAGGCAGCACTCGCACCAGCAAAGTGTAAAGGGATTATTAAAATGTAATATAAGTTGCAAATACTTGTTTTCCAATCCACTATAAATTAATATGTTTAAACAGCTTCGAATGTTTTATCTCCATAACTGAGTATTTATACATCTCGCTCTTTTATAGATGCATCTCAAGTTTTTTTTTTTAGATACTTTTATTTAGCAGTGATTTTACTGTCGAAAAGAAGGTCTAGGTGGTCATATTTCTATACTTCAGTCATGCCTTGTGATTTTCATTTAAAACATTTTGCTATCATAAAATTTACTTTTAATATTATTTAATATGAAAAAGACTCATTTTACGGTCGCAACAAATGTAAAAATCAAAAGTTTTATGTACTAGTTTGTGAATTGGTGTCATATTATTGAAATGTAAAATGTAAACGATAGTCATCTTTCCGGATCATCCATCAAATCTAAAAAGATACAAAAATTGTCTTTTTATCTTGGTGTTTTCGTCAAAGCAGCCCAACCGTTTAATGAACTTTATTTCATTGAAAATGATAATGTCAACGGTTATTAACGTGTATAATAAAATGCTAAATTTTGTCCACTCGTATCATTTTAAATATGCATATGGTTTACTTTTACAAATTATGACTTGGATGAAAAGTTGTCTTATTGGCACTTACCCCACATCTTCTTATATCTATATAGTTTATTTTTGAAATTTTTCATTGAAGGGTTATTTCAAATGAAGTTTTATTGTTCAATGTGTCAGTTAAACGTTTAAAATATTTTATAAAGGTGCATGAATGGTCACAGGGACTTACAAGATCTGTGTTGAGAGGTCACCTGTTTTGCTGTGCAGGATTTACTTCTGTACAAAACGCATTCGCCTTAGTATAGATAAGAAGATGGGGCACGGTCAATGAACCATGACTGAAGGTACATAGCTAAACAATCTCCATTGAAATGAGCTGTGCCAATGCTAATAAATACAACTGCATACCAAATACCATTGACTCTTCATACTGATAAGTAGTTCCCTTTAAACAAATCTAAACACAAAAATAATGTATGTGAACTAAGCAAAATTTAAAGGTCAATAAACCATAACTGAGGGGGCAGGGTCAAATTATATCCATGGTAATGAGACTTGCTAATGCTTATACAACTGCATACCAAATATCATTGACCTTCAACTAATGGTTCCCCATAAACCGACCTAATGACAAACCTATTATACATTATTGACGCCGCCGACACCACAAACAGCATAACTATGTTTCGCTTTTTGACTCCGTCAAGCGATACAAAAATCAACAACTAGGTAAAAAGCAAGCAAAACAAACAATTCAAAACGGAAAGTCCCTAATCAAATGGCAAAATTAAAACGATAATCTATTATGGATTACAAGAAGAGAAGGGCGAGTTCAGTACACAAATCTGAAGAAGAAAAAAACATATCTATGAGGGTTGAGATCTCACAGACATGTTTAACCCATAGCATTTTTTGCTAAGTCAGGAGCCTCTGGCCGTTGTTAGTCTCGTATGTATTTTTTTAAATTTTAGTTTTAAGGGACCAGATGAGGACCACCGCCGGGTGCGGGACGTTCTCGCTGCGTTGAAGACCCGTTGGTGACCATCGGCTGTTGTCTGCTCTTTGGTCCGGTTGTTGTCTCTTTGACATATTCCCCATTTCCATTCTCAATTTTATTTCTATAAAGTGAGGGTGGCAAATACGTACATCGCTGTGGAATATTTCATGTTAATGCAATCTAAAAAAAAATTAAAAAAAATTATTATTATGAAAATTTATAAAGCGCCCTATATAAAAATTACTCTAAGGCGCTGTACATTCAGCATGGTAATTACAACAAATTAAAGACAAAATCATAAACATACACTGTGTCAGAGTAAAATACTTAAAAAACTTTGAAAAAAAAATGCCTACCATAAAATCAAAGGTTAATACGAAAATACACGTTAAAAGAAAAAATATCACAGAGATATGTCTCGCTTTTTTGTAATTTTGATAATGCAAATGTTGAAATTAGAATAGCAATACTTTAACATGTTAGTTTTGCAAATATTCAAACGGTATAAGTGCCAATGAGACATCCCTCCATCCAAGTCTACAACCTTCAACACGAAGCCTTGGGCTCACACAGAACTGCAAGCTATAAAGTGCCCCAAAATGACTAGTGTAAGTCAATTATAACAGGAAAACCAACGGTCTAATCTATGTCTTAAAAAAACCCGTGAAACGAGAAACTCACGTGAATCAACAACAGGCTGCTTACTAAGGCCAAAATAGGAAAGTAAAGTACGCTGAGGTATATATGATAGTGCCACAATATCTACACGTATAATAACGGTCAGAAACTGTATCAGGGTGGTTCCAAAGGTGACTTATAACTAGTCAAAACTGTTTATGCTTCCAAATATACTGTAATTTCTAACAATAACCACATTTTGTCTTTTTCAGGAGGCCAATTTTAGAACCCATCAAGTTATTAGCAAGTCTTTTGAAATAGTTCTTATCTTGATTGGGATAAAATATTTGCTGCTGGACCAAAATCAAACACAACAATTTAGTTACTTGTCGGCCACAAAAAAAACAAATTATCAATATTGCTCTTTTAAAAAGAAAATCAAAATTGTAATGATACAAAATATTGTGTCAAGTTAAAAATGAAATGAAAAAGTTTAAAGAACTGGACATGATTACCCTTGTCTTTTAATTTAGTTAAATTTAGTGGAAATTTGCTAGACAATTGATATCCAATATCCAAAAACCCTCATTTTCAAACAGCTTTCCACAAATTTTTTGTCCTTCATCTAGATCAAACTTCTTTCCAGAACCCACATATTGTATTAAATAGGACAAGAAGTGTGTTGTCGACCTAAATATGCGTAATATTTTTTTTTACTGGCAATATACAGACAAAAATCAATCAATCAGAAAAAAAACACTCCATATCAACTTCATTTTTTCTTTCAGTAGGATTTAAATAGTAAAAATTGTGCAAATTAAGCACGTCTCGTTGCATAGAAAAAAATATGCACTTCATCCATTTATAATCTTATTAAACGAGCTTCCGTTTCTGAAGAGCACTAGACTATGGAAAATTGACAGCTGATATCATATTTTTATATCATTTTGAGAGTAATTTTGCATGATCAACGATAAAATTAGAGTTGTGTCTACCTAATTTTATTGGCTATTGAACTAATTTTACAGTTGGATAAAGTGAAGTTATTACTAAAGTTTAACACACGCTGAAAAAAACATTCAATACTTTCCCAATAAGTGATAAAATATACGTATATAGAACTGGAATTTTCAAGTGAAGGCTTTTGTCGCATGGTCATATCCTTTTCTGCCTGTAATACAAAGTCGATATTTTTAGTAACAGGAACTTTTACCAATTTTTCTTCTTTATCCTTCAAATATCAAAATTTGTAACACCATTGGTACCCTTATATGGAAAATGCATTACAATAATTGGGTTCTTGTAACCATTACGTACGTGGTCAAGGAAAGATAACTCAGTAAATGTATGATGGGTGTGTAATAGATCAGAAAAAAAGATATTGTGACAGCTATTTTTTAATCACCAATTAAAAAAGAAGAGAAAAAGGTTAAATCATCTACACCAACAAAACCCCTACCAAAAAATGGAATGAAGACTCCTTTCAGTTTAAATGTTTTTTTATGATACCAACTACAATAAGAATAAAAGCAGTCTGAATGCATTTAGTACGATTGTACCAAGAATTATAGTTTGAAATGTCGAAGTCTTCCCTTCTCAGTCTTTTTAAAATATTAGTGTAACTTATGACCACGAATATATTTCACTTGACGTATAGTTACGATCCTGTCTTGTATACCTTGACTGTGATATCACCTACTACGACTTCTTACCCAATGTTACAATGTTATAGTTGGCGAATAAGACAATGGACGCCACAAACACAGCAGGATTCGTTTCCACATTCGAACCTGAGTTCGCGCCTGATTTTTGATTGGAATCGGGTTGCTACATGTTGGTCTTTTTAAACTTTTTTCTGTGTAATAGTTGGCTGTTTTCCTAACATGTATGGCAATGTTGCTTTCTGTGTTTGCTGGACTTGTGTTTTTATTGCTCTTTAGGTATCTTATACCGTTTACATAACCTACAAACGGTATGAGACCAATGTCGTCATAGTATAAGCGTCTTGTACATAACTGCGAGTACTATCAGACCTGTACTTACATGTAGTGTCTTTTTGTTGTTGAGATGTTCAAGTACAAGTCCACGCTGTGTTTTTGTTAGATGTATTTCTATATGTATCCATCTGATGAATTATGATGAATTAACTTTTTCATCTGATTTGATTGTTTGTTCTCATGTTGTATTGCTTCACCACTGTACCAGGAATTGGGCGGGGAGCTCGAGGGTGTGTTGAGCGTCCGCTAGCATGTTTAACTCTGCCACATTTTGTAACTATAAAACAAAGATGTGGTATGATTGCCAATGAGACAACTCTCCACAAGAGACCAAAAATGACACAGAAATTAAAAACTACAGGTCACCATACGGCCTTCAACAATGAGCAAAGCCCATACCGCCTAGTGAGCTATAATAGGCCCCGAAATGACAATGTAAAACAATTCAAACGAGAAAACTAACGGCCTTATTTATTTTTAGAAAATGAACGAAAAACAAATATGTAACACATAAACAAACGACAACCACTGAATTAAAGACTCCTGACTTGGGAGAGACACATACATACATAATATGACCGTCATAATTTAGCCAGTAATTCAGTGGTTGTTGTTTGTTGCTATATGACATACTACATGTAGTAGTTGTTTTTCGTTCATTAATTGGTACATAAATTAGGCCGTTAGTTTTCCAGTTAAATTTTAAATGCTTATTTTTGAAGCGCCGTACGGTGACTTATTGTTGTTATTTTCTATTTCATTAGGTCTCGCTGGCAATTATACCACACCTTCTTTTTCATATGGATCATCCCTTACGTCATTTCAAAATTATATGTAGTAGCAAATGTAACAATAGAATAACTTTTTCCGTAAATTTTGAATACAAACATGTACCAGTAGCCCAAAGTGTATCTAATATCAATACAAATAGAACAAAAAACCCTACAACAAATACCGAACGTGTAAGACCCACACGGTGATAGAGGTCTACCAATCCTCAATTGAAAAAAGGTTTTAAATTACCTCTTTCATGAAAGTTTCTGTGACAAGAAGATTAGTGTTTAAAATATGCTATGTTAAGATCCAAGCCCTCAAATTGTAAAAGTGAAAGGTGTACAAGTCAACGTCAAATACATTGTACAAATACATAGCATTTATCTAGACATTATCACTATAACCCCATCAAATAATTCAATCTATATTCTTTTTTTTTCGTATACAAATTTGCAAATTTCCGTTCAGTTCTTTTAATTGGTAGAGTTGTCTAGTCACATATTATCTGTTCTTAATTTTACATCGTTCATATCTAAAACATTACTGACAAAAGTTATTGTAGCGTAAGAAGAAAAGATGAAAAACTTTAGAGACTTGGTATTATCACACATTTTTTCCCTGTAGATCCTATTTATCAAACAATTTGAAATACAAACCCATCCTTTCAATCAGTGTAAGATGGGTTGGTGTCATCTGGGATCATCAGATATAATTAGATGTTGAAAAAGAGACTATAATATTTGTATGTATAACTTGCAAGACGGTATTTAAATGCATTTGCTACCATAAGGTGCATTTCCGGTATTTTATGTAAGGTTTATTATATAATGCATTTGATTGAATGATCAAGTTGAAATACGTGATGCAGATAAAATTTCAAACATCTCCTTTTACGGAAATATGCACTTATCTTTCGGTGCTCTAACTTTTTTTGATTCGAGCGCCACTGATGAGTCTTTAGTAGAAAGAAACGTGCATCTGGCGCAAATACAAAATTTTAATCCTGGTATCTACGATGAGTTTATTTAACCAGTTCCTTAACTACAGTAACTATCAAAGATCTTACAGTAAACCTTTGGTAATAAAACATATGAAAATAGGGGAATTAACCATTTTTGGAGTATAAAAAAAATCTAAGGATGTTTTAGGTGAATTACGTGCTTTTTGTTGGCTTTTTATTTCGGTTGGCAGTTTTGACTTTTCCACTCTTTAAACTACATTTCCTAACAATCTTATCAAACCAAAGTTTCCTGTTTGATTAAATTGTCGTTTCATAAATGTGATTGCAAATTTATTTGACTCAACTCATATATAAAGCATTTTTCTCAAAAGAGAAATGTAAATATGCTAGATATTGTTAATGGAGGTATGATGGAATAATTAATAATAAAGTTTATCGCCAGGTCGTAGATATTCCAATTGTTCCTTTTTAAGGCAGACTTTTGTCTATACTGTTATAATCTCAGTTTGTGACCAAACTCAGTAAAGACTCTTAATCTTAATTAAGTCTTAGTTCCATTTAATTGAAAAATTCAACAAAATTTACCGTCATCTTGATGATTTGTTTTTGTTGAAAAATCAAGTATTGTGGGGTTGTTTTGCTGAAATTTACGTTAAGGAACCTTCTCTTATTTCAATGTGCTTAATCTATGTTTTACTAGTAAATTGTAGAATTTCAAATTTCGTTACCAATAATTCTTCCATAGATACAAAAGTTTGGTTTACAAGTTCGGCTGTACCTGTAGAAAAATTATTCTAAACGGGATAGCAAAATTAATGATTTATTTAACGTCGATGTTGTTTACCGAGTCCGGATATTTAGATACGATCCGGGCAAAACTATCAATCCTTTAAATAAACATCTTAAAATGTTTCAAATTCAACCCTGTGCGTAATCAAATCTTGAATATTGTTTTTATTGGTATACATATTGAATTTATTATCAGTAAATGCAAACCACTGATCATGAACTACTGGAGTCGGTTTCACAAAAAAACCTTACGATTAAGATTGTAAGCAATGAACAGTTCATGATACTTACTATCAATCTTAGTCGTAAATTTTTGCTTGAAATAGTTATCAAAGGTACCAGGATTAAAATTAATACGCCAGATGTGCGTTTCGTCTACATACGACTCCATTATACATCTGAAAATGTAGGCTAGATGATAGTGTTCAGGTTAAGTTTGATGAATACGTTGATGATATAACTAGAAACAAAATCATATATTAAAGGGCGAAAAGGGGGGGGGGAGGGATCCCGAAAGGGTCAATCCTGAAATTCCGAGCTTAAAAACACCCGATCCCGACGTCCCGAAGAAGGTCCTGTCCGCTTTATACAATGTATTATATGTCATTATTATATCTGGCAATCAGGTGTTGATTGAATAATGAAACCAAACAATATAACTTTATGGTACATGAAGCGTTATTATACGAATTTGTAAAGAATAGATTAACTAACAAAAGTAAATAATAGTCAATCATCAGTCCAGTGGTTATGTCAAACTTTTTAATCTTTTTTACGACTACTAGCAAGACTTGTCGTACTAACTATGAAATCCTCAAGTATTAGAAAGGCACAAGTGCCAGTTACATGCTATTTCTGCAAAGGACAAGAAATTACATGGAAATGCGAAGATTGCAATGTTCGAATGTGTAACTCCTGTAAAGTAACTGTCCACCAAGGTCTTCAGTCTGCACAAGATCATGACGTTGTTTCTGTTAAGGATATCAGCAAGTCATCACAAAGTTCTCAAGAGGTAACGTCTGAAATTATTTCATCTGTTTTCAATTCATACACAACTACAGTGCCTATTGTTCATACTTTGCTTTGCTCAGATGACGATTTACTTTACTTTAACTACTGCAAGAAATCGTCTGAAGATCAATTTGTGAAAGGAAAACTTTAAAAATCATTCATAAAGATATTACAGACGGTGAACAGAAGTATGTATGACGTCGCATAAAAAGTGACGGTGAAATACTTTTTACCGAAATTGATGTCAACAGAATTCAACTTTTATCACCTTTGGGTGCAGTCGAGACTGTTTTAGATACTTTCCCGATGAATCCTGTAGCCATACATGTAAACAAAAATAATGAAGTAATAGTTGGGTTTCGCGAACAGGGACCACCGTTTCCTGTTCATAACTTTTCAGTCAGACAAGTCTTAATTTTTGGGAATGATTATCTACGGAAAAATACTTTAGAAGTTGACAGAAAGGGGAATAAATTGTTTAGTTATACATTTTCCATTCGCACTGATTCTAGAAATGTAGTCTATGTAATTGATTGTTTGGACAACGAAGACCATGGGAGAGTAGTAGCTGTAGATAGAAATGGCCATATGAAATTTATCTACACTGGACTAAACGAATCTGATACATTTAAACCAGATGGAATTACTGTTACGCCAAATGATAACATTGTTGTTTCAGATTCCGGAAACGGGTCTCTTCATGTCTTAAACTCAAAAGGATATTTACTTGGACTACAGTTAATTTCCAAAGATTTGAGCATTGAAAACCCACATAGTTTATGCATTGACAGTGAAGGATATTTATTAATTGGATGTGGTTGTGAGGAAAATGACGATAACGGGAAAATTCATGTCTTATGTAATACATGTACTAGTATGTAATGGGATGGATTTCTGGTTTAAGAAGAAGAAACAATAATGCAAAACTTAACAAACATGATAATAGCATTCACTGCAAATATTTCTAGAGGAAGATATAGATTCCATGGGGAAAGAATAAAAAATAGTAATACATTTTTTCTCCATATTCCGTGACTCATTTTGTTAAATCAGAAATTTAAATTAAAACCACACAATTCTAAAGAATATACGTGAAAAATTAGAACAAAACAATCAGAGTCGAAGGTTATTCGTTAGCTGGTCTCATGTAGGTTATAGAAGCATCAAAACATTTGACAAGACATGATATCCTTTTGTCTCAATACAATTTAATGTAAAAAACTATCAAATATGCCAGATCTATAATCTAGTTTGCCCGACTTTTGGGCAATAAATAAAATAGCAATAACTTGAAAGATGACCAGGTTGTCCGACAAGTATGATATAGGTGGAATAAACAGCCACTGGAAATTAGGGAAAGTTAGGAAGTGACACAGAGAGTCCCAGAACTCTATAAGAAACATCATATTACACATCCCATAATTGACTGCATATTCATGTTTGGATAGAAAAAAAACGAATTACTTATAAAAATACATTATTTTAAAAAGAAGGCAACTGAACACAGGGTAACAGACTCTGTGTGGAACGGTTACAGAGCAAACATCTTATGTACAAACCCCATTCCAATGTGATGGGTCTACTGAATGCACAATGTGGAATTTTTTTAAACTGCAGGGAAATAGGATTAATTTCAATTAATATTTTTTTTACAAAATTGGTTTTGATTTTTGAGGGGAAGGATGGGTAAACTTTTTTGAATTGGTCAGTTGATGGTAAATCTTTGAGTCCATGTAGTAAGTCAGTATTTCGAGGAAAAAAGGATTTTACAGGAAAGGGGCCGTAATGAAAGGTGGATATTATTGCTCACAAATCTTTAAAGTTAACTCGGTTTTCTTATTAAATCTAACTATTGAGCGATGGATGTGAAAACACATTATATTGATATAAGTAGATGTGGTATGAGAGCCAATGATACAACTCTCCATCCAAGCCATATTTTTTTAAAAGTTAATCATTATAGGTCAAAGTACGGCCTTCAACACGGAGCACAATATTTCGTGTTCATATTTAGCTTCAGACTGATATGCGGATTCTATGAAAAATGCTGGAAACAGTTTCACAAGAGAGAAATAAGACAATAAAGCAATCCCATTTGAAGACAATTAATTATTTAGCAACAAACACTGCCAGGGAGAAGTATAATACTACACAAAAATTATTAAAAAAACCCCATAGGATATCTATCTACATTTGGCATACAGAGTCGCTATATATGTTGCTGTAACATCAAGTTTACGCCTTTTTCTGTATAGTACTACTAACTTGCTTTCAATTTGTTGTTAACTATTGAAGTTTTTTTTCATTCTATATAAGGTGTTGATTTTACAAAACAAGTTTCCCCAAATAAACTATTAAATGAACGTTCGATTATTCACGTTTAATGTTACACCAAACATTCATAAATACAGTTAATTTTATACACCGTATTTTAAAATCTGCTTTAATATAAAATCAAATAGAAGTTTAAAGAATCCTACTTTTAAGACAAATATAAAGATGTCACCTTTAATGCTAGGTCAACCGATTAAATTTTTATGTTTAAAATTTGTTAGTATGTAGTCAATTTAACACCAATTTAAATTTTAAGAAAGGTTATAATTAATGTCCCTCCCACTGACCACTGACCTTTAGAACACTTGTCAATAAGGTAGTCGGTTATTGCATCTTTATGGTCTTACGTGAGTTAAAATGTTATTGTATTTGTTGGGTTATATTTACTTTCTACGCTTGTAAAATAATGGAATCTTTTGAAATATAATAAAAAAAAATCAGAAGTAGGGCTATTTGATATCGTTATATTAAGATAATATGATCAAATATCAGTGCTCCCTTATTTCCTTTCGGTAACCAATTTTGTGCCTTTTGCACTCTCATGTCGGACTTTTAAACCTATTGATTTATTTAAAAAAAAAAATTAGACACTACTTGACTGTAATAGATAGATTACAAGAAATCATACATTCAAACGGAGCAGGTACAAACTTCCCATGAAGCGTACCAAAGCTTGTAAAGAGCATCGTGCAAAGGGATATCATATCTCAAGCATTGCATTCAACATTTAAAATTCTATCAGTGTTCCAATATATCTCGGACAGCTTATACGTTTCATGTGTAAGATCATTCAAGTTATACATTTCTTTGAAATCTTTAAGTATACTCCGCCCAGTCAAGTGAAATAAATCGAGTAATGCAATATACTAAAGAAATAAGGATCGAGGATATGCAAAATGATTGAAAAGATAGCAATGTATTGAGATACTGCAGCTGAGGAAAGAGATTATAAGAAAATGAATGACTGGACACTTCATTAATTAGTTTATCCTAAACACCTATCTATAGATGGACTGGTTTATTATGAGCGGTAATTTATCTTATTGGTCGAGGGAGTTGGATTGTCAGCAGAGAACTGAACCATCGACCTTCGGTAGGAAAACTTTACGATTTTAGTAAAATTAGATCGGAGCCGATTGTACCTGCCACGTACGGGATACGAACACACAATCTCACTGTTGCCAAGCTAGTGAAACAGTAGTTGGTAATAAACTCTGTGTTTTTGTTAGATGTATTTTAATTTATATTCATTTGACGAGTTAAGCCTTTTTCACATTTGTTTTTTGTTATTTTTGTGTATGCATAAATTGGGCCGTTAGTTCTCTTTTGAATTGTTTGTCATTTTGGGGCCTTTTATAGCTGACTATGAGGTATGGGTTTTGCTCATTGTTGAAGGCCGTACTGTGACCTATAGTTGTTAATTTCTGTGTTTTTTGGTCTCTTGTGGAGATTTTTTTTATAAAGACCACTATGCAATCGAGGCTCTACACTAAAATTGTAGCCAAATATAGAATTTTCTAAAAAATATTTCAACGATGTTCAAATACGATAACAAGTAATAAAATGTAGTGCCTAGGAATCTGATATTATTGGAAACAGCTAAGACCAGAAAATAAATAGCTGCTAAACGTAAAATAGTAATATGAATGAATTTCAAACAAAAAACATTTCAAGTTCTTACAGTAAGGTTGATATAATAAAAAATAAAAAATAAAACACATTTAATTTCAAAATTGACTCAGTAATAGTTAATTGTCCAGTTGCAATTATATCATTCACATATAGGACGTGAATAGATAAACAAAAGGTTGGTCCAGCAAGAGTTGGACCAACAAGACGACCCGGGATTTCTACTACCGATTGAAAATTGAGGCATGCTAGATAGGAACAGAAATTTTGACACGCAGCAGGGCATCTACTTACATACCACTAAAAGAGTAGTTGCAAGGTTTCGTTAACATGCTTTGAGAAAATCATTCTTCAGTATAAGGTGTCGTAAAATATATACGTTCCCATTCCGATCGCACGTGGTTATGCATTTATGGATCTCACACAATGAAACAAATTATTTCTTAAATGAAATTAAAATTTTGGCTGCATTTAAAAGGACAGCATGGTGAAATTACATGTCCTGTGATTTGATATAGAAATGACCACGCTAACTAAAATATGTTTTGTATTGTATTCAGAATCAGCAGATTTATTTAAGCCAATACAGGAAGATGTATCGTTGATTTGTTTGTGGTAGGTAACCGTAGTAACCTTATACCTACAGACCCACCTTGCCGATATCTTATCCCATTATACTATTCAGGTCTTGTTTATAAGGACCACCCTAGTGTATATCAACACTTGTTTCATATCTATTCGTATCTGGATTGATACTTGTTTTATTTTATGGAAACTTCGTTTTAAAATAGATATACAAATTAATAATTTCCCAATATATAGAGAATAGTATTACAATCATAAGTACAAAACTCGGTAACCAAATTGATTGATTGTTGATGTTTAACGCCATCTTTATAACTATTGGCTTGTCCCTGGCGGTAAGTTTTAAAATGTTTGAGGAACCCGAAAGAGAACCATTGCTTTTGACAGATTTCCTGACAATCCTAGTCAATAAAGGTTGGACCTGCAAAGTGTGGGTTTCAAACTCGCAACCTCAATGTTAACAGGCTACACAGCTACTTTTGCATAGGTTCTATTTCTGTACTAAAAATTTGTAGTACTGGAAATCTACTTTTAATATTCAGTACTATTTGTTACTCTAAAATTATTGTAATATTTAGGTACCTGTATTTTACAGTACTTTATTTGTACTTGAAATTTAGGTACTACAGATTTTTAGTTACTACCGTTACATTTTCAGCATTTTGAAAGTTTTTCTATTTGAAATCTCTTAAAGTTATGCTTTTCAAACATGGAATATTGTATTATTTCTGTACCAAAATATTTAGTACAAATCAAGTTACTGTAAAATACATATACCTAAATATTACAATAGTTTTAAAGCAAAGAAATAGTACTAAATATTAAAAGTAAATTTCCAGTACTGCATTTTTTTAGTACAGAAAAAGTACCTATGTAAAAGTAGCTGCGTAGTGTTAAAATGGATGAAGTACTTAGATCACGCTGCAAATATGGCACCGGTAATTATAAACTATCAAATCAAAAGTTATAAACGAATCAAAATTATTATGGCATAGAATGTTAAAATTTGTCAAATGATGACATTTAAAAAATATATAAATACTCTAGTATATAAATGTTTGATCAAAAGGAGACACGTTGTTTTACTTTTACAAATTGTGACTTGAATGCAGAGATGTCTCATTGGCACTCATTCTACATCTTCTTATAAGTGTATACGTTTTATAGTTAGGAGTTTACCAAAAGTTTTTAACAATAGGCAAGTACCAATACAGTCAACATGGTAAACTCGACCAAAGTCTATGAAGTTAATAGATATTACATACATTCCAATATGTAACTGAACTGTGCATTTAAGAACAACGGCTTCTTTTAACGGAGGAAAACTATTTTATTAATGAGTTAAATACGGTTTACTTTCCGAAATGTCAAACAATCAAAACTACTATCCACGATGTTTTGTAGATATTTGTATTATTCGTATCTCTAGGTTTTAGTGTTCTAGTGTCCACACAACATATCTTATTGTTTAAGATATTCATCGGGTGTGTATTGACTTCTGCACTTCGCTTTATAATTATCCAGATATTGAAGTTGGTTAGATAACGTCTTGTCTTTGTTCATACTTTTATTCAAACTCTTTAAGGTATGGTATGTAACTTGCTTAAATAAATTGTAATGATATCAACTATCAGATTTCACGATGACATGTTTCGTGTTAATCATTCATTATCACCATCAAACTATTTGGTCAATTAATTATGTCACTATGGTTTTATATCTACGACACTGAAAGAATATATCTGAAAAATGTTATTTTTGTTTAGATCAATTTGAACTAAAAGATGTCGATGGTTGTCAGACACGCATTGAAATCTGATTATATTACTTGAATTAATTCTTATCATGATTAATTGCGTATACTTAGTTTTTTAATTCAATTTTTTGGTCTAATTTTACTTAGCTACATAAAGTAACAAAATTTGATACAATAATTGTTGTTGAATGTCCTTTAAAGGCATTTTTGTTCACTTTTATGCATCATTCGTAATGTGACAGGGTTCGTGATGGGATTAATCGTATTCTAGTCATGATACATGTATGAAGGGTTGAATTCTTGTTCTTTTTAGAATTTGAATGCTGGAAAAGTGCTAAAAAAGAAAGTGGCATATGCAGCCACCTCCCTTACAAAAATGTAAATTGAAAACAAAGACAGCAATAAGAAGCCTGGTTATTGTTTGTATAGAGAAGATGATTTTTCTCAATTTATACAAGTTTTGTAAATGCCTAAACTAAAGTTGCAGTATCGTATACAATTGTATAGTTCAATTACAAAATTATCAACATGATATGCACGTTTCCGCTGATTTAAGTCGCATACACATGTCCTGTGTGATCGTAAGCTTATTTGTACAGTACAACTGTAACGATATGCTGTCATTTTAGCAGTATTTAACATTGTTATATAAGCAGGTGGTTTGGCTAGCCATGAAACACACCATTTTTTGTCTTCAAATATCCTATACCAAGTCAGGAATATGAGAGTTGTTATCAAATATTACGATTCTATTTATGTTGGCGTTTGTATTTTTGGCAGTTCAAGGTTTCCGTTGTTGCGTAGTTTTCCTCTTATAGTTGCTATGCACCATCGGTTTTAGTTTGTAACGCGGATTTGTTTTTCGCTTACTCGATTCGTGACTATTGAACAGAAGTATACTACTGCTGCTGCCTTTATTTATATTGCTTATTTCTTCTTAGCACAATTCTTTCAATTTATTCATTTTATTTGTAAAATTGACAGATTGTTGTTGATTTTCTTCAAGTGGAACACATTTCATGAATGTTCGGGGCGATTATTACGATATAGATTTGTCTGGAGTGTGGAGCTGTTACTGAAAACAAAACAAAACAAAAACAAGACCCCAGAAAAGAATAAAAAAATACAAAGCATGCTTTATTTCAAATCTTTTAACTAGTTTGATGATTGAAAAAGGCTTAGACCAAATTTAATTCCCAAAATGCACGCCACGAGAAATTAAATAAATAACAAAAAAATTTAGAAGAATTGATTTGATTGAATATTGTGAATATTTTAAATACACATGGATCGTTTTTATTTCACAAATAATTTTAGAAGAACTGAAGTGATCTTAACTTATGAATATTTTAGACACACAAGGACTTATTTTATCGAATGATAATTAGTTGCTGATTGCTGACCATGAAGTTATCGTCTTTTTATCTTATAATAATAGGACGCGACGATCGCAACAGATGTAACCAGAACGAACAATACCGTGACCACAAGAGACTCGCCGTTCTTTATCGAGGTCGTGAAATATGGCAAAGGTTATGTGACCTTAAGAATGATACAGCTGAACTGTCCTGCTGACCACCGGTCATTTTAATTAACATGTCCTAAAATGGTGATGTTGAATAGACATTAAATATAACCTTTAACCGACCGATTGAAAATCAAAGATTTAAATCTCACTTAAACTATAAAAGTTATAAAAATGACAGTTATTTGAGAGAAATCTTCTTAAACAGTGAATGAATATATTACACATATTTCAATGACATGAATGAAATGATGGGTCTAGTGTACACTGAAACTTTGATACTTTTTTTTCTGGTTTATACTAATTTCAATGCTTCTTTTGATCGTATTATGGTAAAATTTTATGATCTCATTATGACCCAGTGTTTAAAGTTAATATTTTTTCTTCTTCAATTTTGTGCCCATCTCACCAAGAACTAATTATAGTAAGACATCACTTTTAAAGCTAAAGCAGTCTTATACTCTCAAAGTTCATATACGAATTATACTGAATACGCAACAAAATAGGTTTCATGAACCATTCTTAAATGCGTCCAGTCCAGTCAAATAATTTGCAAAAGCAATATAAAGAAATAAATAAAGCTGGTCTTGAAATTAATCTGGTTGATCTTTAAAACCAAAAGATGGGATAATTAGCAGTCGATTTAAAGTATTTGAATTTTAACTTTAAATTTCAAAAGTCAATTTCTTACCTTTCGTTGATATCGCTTTATGAGGTTTGTCAATTTGTAAAACTCTCTTTAATATCTTTACATACGGATCACACAAGACAATCAGAAGTCCAAAACAAAGATTGAACGGGGAGATATTGGTCAGAGCCGAACCACACCTCATTACTGGATATATCTACGACGGATACAATAATGATCAATATTGCCATTAAAACCATTGTTACAGTACTTGTCATTGTGTACAGCAGTTTTGGTCGGATTTTTCGATTACCATTGCCGTACAATGGTTTCAGAAAACAATGAAAACAAGATTTAATCATGTTATTGAGGTTTTTCTCAACAAACGGATTATTTCTCGTACCTACTTGAAATGTATAAAGAGTCAATCCAAAATAAAAGAGGAAAACCCATGATTGTTTGAAATAAGGGAAAATCGTCAATTTTTCAAAAAAGTTTAAATACATCATCCTTTTTCTAAATTTTGTCAACTATTTTTTATAATACTTAAGAGTAAATTTCTTCACTACAAGAATCAACAAAAAGAAATAAAACTTGGAAACAAATATGAGATATTTCACAGCAGAAATGCATGTCTACTTTTTTTCCTAAAAAAGAAAATACAGGTGAAGTCAGTTTATCGTTAGACTTTTCCTCTGTCTGATATAAGGGTCATTATAAAAAAAGTGCAAATTTAGACGAGGTAATATTTTGAAAATGTTGTCATTGTTTAAAACTTTTAAATGTGTCCCGCTATTCTATAGTATCGTAGTAACGATATTCAGAAATATGCAATGGGAAAAATGAAGAGTTTCTTCAATTTTAACAATTTTGGGTCATCCTTTGAAAGAATCGTGTCAATGATGTTACCAATTTAAAGCATACATTTAGGTACTAAATATTATTGTTTAACATCAAACAACTGTTCCAATTTGTTGTTTAGGTTTAAATTACGACTTATTGACATTATTCATATAGCTGTGCATTCTATTTAAACATAAATTTCGGAATACATTGTCGTAAAAAAGTTGGGTGTCCTAATTATGGCCGTTGTAAATACTACAAAATACACTTAAACTGAATATATGTGAATTGTATAAGACTAAATGATAATAATATACCTAATCCTTCGTACACGACCTAAAAACACTTTCATTTATGAATATTTTATCAAGTACTGAACACAAAGCCAAGATCACCGAGCAAAAGAAAAAGATGAAAAAATATTTCTTAGGCTAAAAAATCTCAAATTATATTACATAACATCCATTACTAAAAATGTCAATAGTGTTACTAATTAGTGTCATTGGTGTTACCAGCATACATCAGTTTGTGAAAACTTTGTATATGTAATACATGATATTGTTAAAACATCGTTGAATAAGTATTGTTTTTCATAAATAATATGATGTTTAGCTTGTTAAACATGAAAGAAACACAAAACAATGCTGATTGTCATGATATATTCAGTGGTGTTACTAAACTGGTCAATGGTGTTATTTTATCAAAATGGTCTCGCCATTGACAGTAACACCAATGATTTAAGGTGTATTTTAAGATGCAGTTACGAAATAAGTGCTCCATTCCCCTAATCTATATGTTTTTACTGGTGCATGTTTCTATAATCAATATGTTTCATTATTCAAAGTTAAGGAAATGTTTTCAAAAAATGATTTTTATAAAGGGTACACCATGGACATTATTTCCAATTACGATATATATAACCTTTACTTACTTTTACGATTTGTTCACTAAATCTTCAACCTAATTGTTTGTTTTCTTTTGCATAACATGCTTACAGGTAACATTGCTAAGGGAAAAACTGTTGTAAATGCCCAAATCTTGCGAAAGATAACTCTTATCCTACTAATTTTTCCTTTGGTAACACCATTGACTTAAAAAATGTTACATTTCCTTTTGGTGAAATTTTTTATTATAAAACCAACATACACCTCCCAAAATCATTAAAAAATGTTTGTATGTATCTAAATGCAATAAAAAGTGATAAATCATAATAACAAATGATATGACTAATAGTCCTATTTCAAGTCTGAAAGGATTTATAGTAAAAAATAACAGTTAATTCTGGCTATCTTCAAGGGTTTAAGAAAACATTAAGGATGTTTTTATAACATTCAATACTGTAAACAGTATATTGTGTATCACAAAACATTTATATCTAACATATGCAAGTGTTATTTTGATATATTCTCATGTCTGTGACTTAAAAAGACCAAATAACATAGTTTTGCATGTTTTTTTGATAATGTCTCATAAAACAAAACACTTTTAGCAGTAAGTTAATTGGAAGAAAGTTCAAACGTTTTTGCTTCCAACTTCCATTCATTTGTACATAGCACGAAAACAATATTTCAGAGCGAAAAACGGCGAAAATATTCTGTTTTATTTTCAAAACGTGCCCGCCCCTATACAGAAACTGTTCATACATCAAAATTGTTAGTGTGTAGTAAGTAACATGATTAATCTTTATTTTAATTGAGATTTTCTGCACTGTAGAATTAAATAGCGATATTAAAAAGGGGTACGAAAAAAAGCGTATCCTTCAATTATCCTAAAATTTTTACATCGTAATTTCGATAGTTTTTCACATCGAAATCCATAACGAAAAGGGGTGTCTAAAGTAGGGCAAAAATATGTACCCATTTTGAAGTAGAGGTCTCAATTTTTTATAGGTTTTTGCTTGCATCGCCGGTAGAATTAGAAATTGAAAAAGATTCTGTTTTTAAATTATTCATTCAACTATAAAGAATAGCTGAATCCGTATATATGTAACCCCTATAAAAATATCAATATGTGTCAATAAATTGTAAAATTATAGATTTTTTTTCGAAATTGAAGAAGGCACCATTTTCGCCTATTTCTTTATTACGTCTATTGGTCTGTAATAATTATTAGATGATTCTAAAAAATCTCCGACTCGATTTTTTTATACTTTCATTTTATAATCTTTGGTACTTAATGCAGATGTTATGAAAAAATTAGGCACGTATATCGAGTAGAAATGGAGAACGGTCATCTTTATTTTGTATGTCGCCACTATGGGGGCGGTGGTCCTCCTTTAACCTTGTTTCTGAAGTACACGATAGCTATTCATCTCTCGAAATTATTTATCAACTAAATATCATTGAAACAAAATGAATATATTTTAAGACATCCCCATCCGATGTTGTGTCAATACATAGATCAACGTTGTCATTTTCCGGCGCCAAAAATGTCAACGTAAAATGTCATTAAAATTTGGAATCTTTTCTTCTTTGTAGCAATTTTGTTTATCTTACTGTCAAGAAAGTCATGCAATATGTTGAATCCATATGAACGTTATACCAAAACAGGCCTTACTTGCAAAACTAACAGTTTTAGGCCTACATCATCATCATGAGATTGACTTGTTGCATTTGACACCGTACTTATAGTTGATCGAGATTCATTTCGTGCATATTGTTACCGGCCGCTGATTTTTAAAATGAACAACTTATCTGTTTGGTCATGTCGATTTCTTTCATAATTTTCCTCTCGTGAATTATCGTTATGTGTTTTGTTTTGTTTTGTTTTGTTTTGTTTTGTTTCTTTGTTTTTGTCAAAAGGTGGGGGGGGGGGGGGGGGGGGGGGGGCATGTACATGTTCTTTTTGTTTTGTTTTTTGTTTAATGAAAATTATTTGAATGAAGTATGTAAAAGTTTGTTGCCAATTTTTTCAATAAACCGCATTTATAAACCATACCATAGGAAATCTATAGTAGGATTTTTTCTGGATTGACTTTTTTGTTTGTTTGTGTAATATATATATTTATTATTTTCATATCATTCTGAAGTCTCATGTACAAGTAAAGACGTTAAAGACGTACAAATGAATAAAGGCAACAGTAGTATACCGCTGTTCAAAACTCGTAAATCTAGGGACAAAAAACAAAATTTGGGTAACAAACTAAAACTGAGGGAAACGCATTAAATATAAGAGGAGAACAACGACACAACATTAAAATGTAACATACACAGAAACGGAAATTTAAAGCATTAGACAAAATCCGATGAAAATAACAAATATAACATCAAAACCAAATAAATGAATTTGGGATAGAAAAGTACCGTGACACGTCTTATAGTTATGTGAATTCACACTCAAATATAAGAGAAAACAAACGACACAACGGAAACACAACGTTAAAATGTTACACACACAGAAACTAACTATAATATAACAATGGCCATTTTCCTGACTTGGTACAGGACATTTTTAAAGATAAAAATGATGGGTTGAACCTGGTATTGTGGCATGCAAAACCTCGCACTTTAATGGCAATGTTAAATATAACCTTGAATTGACAACATAATATTGCAGGACTACAATACAAATAAATAGGAGAACGTATTAGACAAGGAAACACATGATTGATAGATAACAAAAGGCATCAGGTTTAAAATTCAATACGCCAAAAACGCGCCTCGTCCACACAAGACTCACCAGTGACGCCCAGATATAAAAGATCGAAAGTGAAAAAAAAGTACAAAGTTGTACAGCACTGAAGATCAAAAGTTGAAAAAGGTTGTGTAAAATACGGCTATGTTTTTATGCTTGAGATAAGAACATCCTTATTATTTTGAACAATTTATGCTATGCAAACAGTAAATTTTATCAAATGAATATAAAAGATATACATAATGAAACTGAAGTATTAACTAATTACAGAAAACAAAACCTGAATACATAATGCAAAGAACAACACAGAAAAATAGACACACCCGATTAAGTCCAGGCCTCAACGCAAAAAATCATAAAAATGACGTCACATACGAATGGTGAAAAGGCACAAAAATGACGTCACATGAATTTCTGAAACATCACAAAAATGACGTCACATTTCAAAAACTATATCTCAGAAGTATGATAGAATTAGGATTGATTTAAGATTATAATAGAACTAAATACTGATTTTACATTTAAACACAATAAAAATTTGTAATAACTCATAAATATATGGTTAACCATAATTGTTATAAATTATACAATACTAAGTCAATAATAAAGTACAGAATACATCTTCATTGAGCTCTATTTCTTAATAATATTATCAATATTTGACCATTTTCTTTTATTTTTTTTGCTTCATTGGCAGAGCACAAACTCATAGAGACTATGTCAATCATATAGTAATATATAAGCCATTCTATTGCTTCAGCAACAAATGGGACTGTAAATCTTATTTTACATAAGTAAACATATCTCTTCAATATGAGAATACATATCTTAATATACATGATATTCTACACCCAAGATTATACTTGATAAGGTTGGGTAAAAACCTATTTTACATACCTCTTCCAACTTTTGAAAAAAATTAAGCAAGAATGTTCGAACATATCTACATTCAAAAAAGAGATGTATTACTGTTTATTAATTTGCATCCATTGCTTCATATGCTTTTATTTCTAAATATATTTCAGAATGCAGATGCAGAATATTTCTTTTCAGGCTGTCGTGTGTCATGTTATTTAGGAGTCTTTTGTACATGTAGCTTACTATACGTTATTGGTTCTGCTATATGTTGAAGGCTGTCAGAGATCTATATTTATTGACCTTTTAGTCATTTGGTATCGGGTTGAGAGTTGCCTCATTGGCAATCATACCCCAACTTCTTATTTTCATATAAGAACTGTAATCAAGCATTACTTTAATAAATAACTTCTTACAAAAAAATGTTCCACTTAAAAAAATCAATGAAATATTTCAAATGATACAATGTAGCTAGCCATATGGAGTATGTTGTGCATCTTTTTTCTCCTTTCAGTCACAGGGGCTATGTTGTATGGTTGGTTGTATCATACATTTGTACCTGGTG